>CAUYQU010060393.1:0-27022 GCA_963574635.1 Cheracebus regulus
AAGAGCAAGAACCCATCTCAAAAAAAAGAAAAAAAAAAAAAAAAGAAAGAAAAAGAAAATAAAGAAATAGAGTACTACACACAGGATAAAGGACACAGAGAAAGAAAACATTCCTCAAATCTCACTACTTGAATGAATCTATTATTTTAAGCCTAAATAGTGTCCAATATAAAAAGAATGTAATTGTGTGCAGTAGCCATGATCCTTTAGGCCTGGGATTAAAGGGACAGACATGAACAACACAGGAAAAGAGGAATGGATGTCTCCTTTCAGGCTCCAAAACCGGCATTCCAAGCAAGTGTTATCTAGGAAGAAGAAAAAACCTTTGCCTATTGTCATGGTTCACAACACTCTCCCAATTTCAACCTCCTCCCACCTGTCAACACCCAGTAATATTACCAGAAGGAGTCTGTCATTACTCTCTTCTCACCGCACTTTGCACCTATCTGGCTCCTGGCCTCCTATTTGCTTGAGGTATCTTGGGATTCTTGCAACACTCTTGCCAGGAGCATTAACAGGGCCCACATCGAGGGTGCATTAGAACACTAGGGTGCATTAGAACACTATGCAAAGATTCCTGGTGGAAGGAATTTGAGGGGGCTAAAATCCAGCCCAGCCCCTGGGAGGAGCCACAATAAAAAAGGGGTGTCTATTGTAGTTCATCTGCCAAGAAAAGTCATTTCTTTTGCAGTTTGCATAAAAGCACCTATATACCAGCAGTAGCCTTGAGCACTGCCAGATCTGAGCTTTGCTAGACATTTTTAGGCCAGTGCTTTCCACTGGGTCCTCCCTTCTTGTCCACCATCAATTGATCTGACAAATAATTGAATAACAGGGATCCTATATATCAACTAGGGTGTATCTGACCAGTTTTCCCTAAGACGATGAGGGAGTGCAAGTTATTTTCAGGCTGCTCTGTTTGCTGTATAAGGAAATGCAGGATGTCAGAAGACTGCAATAGGAGGCTGAAAAAGCTTTGTTTCCAGACCCTAAGCCCAGAATGGCATCCTCAATTCTGATACCATCAACAAACAGTACTTACTATACCAGTTGAATCAAATCACTTGGTCTATGAACTAAGGTTTAGTTATCCTTGGGTGTAAGTGCTCCATTCAAGCTCCCCAGGTACAGGCTGATCTCACACAAAGCTCTCTTGTTACAATTCATTGACTAAGACCTAGTCAGCCACAAAAGAAAAGTGACTGAAAGATTTTAAGCAGGATTATTTCAAAGTTTGTAAAGGGAGAAATCATTTACTATCTCAATGGGCTTCAATGGTCAGATCTTTTTGAAATCAACTCTAACATCATGGTGATGATAAATCTTTTTTTCAAAAAATGCCTTTTTGGCACAAACTGAGCGACCACTTCACGAACAATTGGGCACCCAAATAATTGGAAATATTTCAAAGAAGCAAATGAAGCAAAAGAGATCAAGGAAAGCAAGAAATATATGGATGCAATTTTGAGCCTAAATGAACATGCAGCACCATATACAAAATAATCAGTGAGATGTGAAAACTGATGTGGATCCCTTTGATTTGAATCAACAGGGTGTGAAGGACTGTTATTATTAAAGAAAAACCTTGGTGCCAGCTCGCCCGTGTCCAGATCCAGAAATCCACGGTCCTAGCTCTCGAGGTGCCAAAGCCCAGGACTAAGCTATGTCCCATCAGAAGGCCTGAAAGCAGTTTTCGGGCCAGCACCTTTTGGCTGACTAATGCTCAATAGCCTTCCTCTTGTCATTCTTCTCCTGAAAAATTTTCCTCCCCATTAGCAATGTTAAAAGTCCTTTGCAATATAGGGCATCTGATTTCAAGAAGAGAGGTGGCCTATATTTTCAGACTAAGTCCAGTGAAACTGGAACATTGTTGTATGGAATAGCTATACAGCCATTCTTCCAGAAAACTACCGAAGGCCAAGAAAGAACAGTGTTCTTCCTACCCCAAAGAAAGACCCAAAAGCCATCTTTCTAGAGCTGCAAGGGGCCCTAAAGATCTTCTCTAGTGCTTTCCAAACTTTGTTCAGCCAAGACCCAAAGTACTGAAAGAGGCTACAAATGAAGAAAAGTGTGGCTTCATGGAGAGACAATGGAAAGCATTTTTAAACAAAGAATTACTTGAGACTTTCTTCAAGGACACCTTAAAATTAACAGCAGAAAATTTGACAAAACTCTATAGTGTGGCAGGATTATATCTTGGAATCTTAATCTGTGTGTAGGTTCTGTATTCCTTCTGCTTTCTCAACAATACTCCAGACCACCGTTCTTCTCTCTTCCAGCAAAACCAGTGCTAGCCTGAGAATGGGACTGTTAAAAGCCTATGCACAAATCCTTACCATGTAAAGACTGAATGGAATAAGGGGATGGGTGGAATGGAGAGCAGTGTGCAGTAGATAAATTTAAGTTGAAAAAGGAGGAGCCGCGTGCGCTGGCTCACACCTGTGACCCCAGCTCTTTGGGAGGTTGAGGCAAGTAGATCACTTGAGCCAAAGAGTTTGAGACCAGCCTGGGCAACATGGCAAAATTCCATCTCTCCTAAAAACAAAATTAGTTGGGCATGTTGGCATATGCTTGTAGCTACACAGGAGGCTGAGGTGGGAGGATCACCTGAGCCCAGGAGGTCAAAGCTTCAGTGAGCTGTGATCATGCCACTGCACTCCAGCCTGGAAGTCAAGAGTGAGACCCTGCCTCAAAACCTCAAAAAAAAAAAAAAGAAGGAGGAGGAGGAGGAGGAGGGGAAGGACTCCCCGAAGTCCTCAATTTGGAAAAGAGAAAAAGGACTTTCTGTCTGAAGACTGGAGAGAGGAGTGGAGGGACCTTAAGGCAAGCTGCTCAAGTAATGAAGACAATCATCTTCCAGAATTGAAGGAAGAGGGCTTGGACATCAAGCATTCCACCAAGTCGCAACCACAGAGGTATGATTGAAAATGAGAAGAGAAAACTTGTCTGTGACCAAGGTGGCAACAGACTAGAACAGAAGCATTTAGGAAGTTTCCTCTGAGCCAACGTAGAGGTAGACATGTTGCCCTTCTTCCAGCTAAGCCCACCTGGAAGAATGCACTGGAGATCTCTGTGCTGCACTAAAGAAATGGCAGAATTAACCCGAGGTAAAAACACACATTTAGATAACTGACTGAGGAATTAACCCAATTTTTTTTTACTTTACAGTTCAAAGAACACAAGCAGATGAAGAAATTTTCTCTGTAATTGCTATTTATTTCCTATATTACAATGAAATCCTATGCTGATTTTCAAAATGCTTAATGACATTCAAATTCTATCTGATGAATAAACTTACAATGAAATGAGATATGTTTCTTAACAGAATCTGCTATTGACTGAAGAGCAATGCATGGGCACATGAGAATAGCAGCAAATCTATGACAAACAATACTGTGGAAGCAATAAAATGCATCAAAGCCATTGCACAATCTGACTAGACCAGTAGACATTGTGTTCACCAAGAATGCCTTGATCCAAAGCACCTGGCTCTTGATCTTCTTTCTATGTGCAATGAGTAGGTATAAATAGGGCAGATATTTTCAGCCAACCAATATCCCAGGAGTGATTTGACCAGCAATCACTGAGAAGACATTAATTATTGCTATTTCACCAAGAATTGCATGAAAATGCCCTGAACCTCCTCTTGGGCAACATTAATGTAGCTCATACAACTGAAAAGTCTGCAGATATACATATATATATATATCTCCAGATATTAATGAGTTTGAGTTCTTGAAATATTAAAAGAAATTGTTTGGACACCAAAACTAATGTGCTGTGCTAGGTTCCTACTACCCACCTCAATCCTCCACAGTTGAGAGACCCATTGTGAAAGACTCACTCATTAGCTGAGAGTTAGGTAGAAATCATTTTTAAAATTTAAAAATTTTAAAATTTAAAATTTAAAACTTTTATGTTAAAAATTTAAAATTTTAAATTCACAGTTTAAAATTTAAAATTTTTATGTTAAAACAGATTTATTATAAAATTTTAAATTCACATGAATTTCTGATATAAAAATATAAGAAATATTCCAATTTTATTTGGGGATGAGGTTGGAATACGACTACACTTCCAGAGATATCAATTCAATGTCCACACTATTAGGGGCACTTAACAGGGAAGCTTGAGAAGCGATTCCTTTTCATAGGTGAAATAACTCAGCAACAGAAAAACAAATACCACATCTTCTCACAAGCAGGAGTTAACAATGGGTACATGTGGACACAAAGATAGAAGTAGTAGACATTGGGGACTCCAAAAGTGAGAAGGGTAACAGGGAAGATGAGGGTTGAAAAATTACCTATTGGGCACAATGTTTACTATTTGGGTTATTGGTTCACTAGAAGCACTGTCTTCACCATTACACAATATGTCCTGTAACAAACCTGCATATATACCCCCAAATCTAAAATAAAAAATAAAAAATAAAGCACTAGGCTGGAGTCCATATACAGAGAAGCCTAGTAGGTATAAAATATTCAGTTTTCATAACTGTTCATGCCAGGAAAGGCAAGGCAAACAATTAGAAGCCCTTGCAATAGATGCAGTTACCAAAGTGTCATCACACAGTGTAACAGAAAAGACAATAATGTGGACAACACATATGTCGACACAATAGATCTCAATTTCCTTCAAACAACAAATGAACTCTGTTAGGAAAAAAAAAAAAGTAGTCTGGAATTTATGCTATCTAAATCTGCTAAAAACAAAATATTCATTAGTCAAGATAATTTTTTTTTTTTTAGATGGAGTTCACTCTATTGCCCAGGCTGGACTGCGATGGTGTAATCTCAGCTCACTGCAACCTCCACCTCCCAGGTTCAAACGATTCTCCTGCCTCAGCCTCCTGAGAAGCTGGGATTACAGGTGTGCACCACCATGCCCAGTTAATTTTTGTACTTTAGTAGAGATGGGATTTCACCATGTTGGCCAGGCTGGTCTCGAACTACTGACCTTGTGATCCTCCCACCTTGGCCTCCCAAAGTGCTAGGATTACAGGCATGAGCCACTGCATCTGGCCAAGAGAATATTTTAACTGAACATGGTTTTGTTTTGTTTTGTTTTGTTTTGTTTTGTTTTGTTTTGTTTTGAGACAAGGTCTCAGTCCATCACCCAGACTGAAGTGCAGTGGTCCAATCTCAGCTCACCACAAACTCCACCTCCCTGATTCTCCCTGATCACCTCCAAATGATTCTCCTGCCTCAGCTTCCAGAGTAGCTTGGATTACAGGCACGTATCACTATTATCCAGCTAATTTTTGTATTTTCAGGAAAGACAAGGTTTCACCATGTTGGCCAGGCTGGTCTTGAACTCCTAACCTCAAATGATCCACCCACCTCAGCCTCCCAAAAGGATGGGATTACAGGCATGAGCCAAGGCACCCAGCCAACTGAACATGTCTTAGAAGATGGCAATATTAGCCTCATCTCTAGATTCTTAATCACTTAATCATCATACTTTCTTTACTTGTGTTATTTCTCTTGATATGGTATCTTTCCCTGGCTGAAACACCATGAAAAGATCATCCAATCCTTAGCCCAGCCAGCCCTAGCCTCGCATTCTCCCTCCAGCTTCAGAATGAGTTCTGCAATCTTATCCTTTCATGCACTACCCTTACCTACCCTTTTCTAACTGGTATCTACCTCACTGCATCAGTTATGCATGTTATAATCAACCTTATATCTCAGTAGAAATTTTTTAAATAATGCAGAGAAAATTATTTTGAAATGAAATGAAAACTTCAGTAATTTGATTTGCAGGAAATGAAGAACAAAGTGTCACAACCTGAGTGCTTTTAAATAAGTCATAATTAATTAGGCATGCATCTATGTTTGGATGCTCAATTTATGACTAATTATGCAGAAAATGTAATTACATGCTGAAGTATTCAATCGTGCCTTCTCTCACTCTTATTTGCACCAGCCAGGGGTTGTGGTTTCTTGTTGTTGTTGTTGTTGTTAATGGTATGTGTCACTTATTGAAATTGTTGAAATGTTGTCAAGACACAAATAATCATGTGATCGCTCCTATAATGCAGTTGTTTCTGTTGAGAAAACTGCAGAAAGATCTAAAATTGTCTCCTAACATTCTTCAAAAAAATACGTGTGCTTCTCTATTCTTTTGTCCTCTACTGAAATATACTTGCTAAGAAATCACATTAGGCATATTCTGCCAGCTTCGTTTCTCCTATGGATTTGCAATATAGACTTTTTATTTTCTTGGAAGAGTCATAAAGCTCAAAGGAATCATGAATGACCGTCACATTTATGTCATCCTAGACAGGCTTCTTTTTAATGATACTAAAGGGAATTTGTAACCTTTTCTCCATCTTTAGATGCCTAATAAAGTGAATATCAAGGAAGCAAAGGAAATAAAACCAAATTTAAAACTTCCTCTGAATGAGTCATGGGAATAATAGCATTTGTGAATATTTTCTCACCAAAGGGGAAAAAGAGAGAGAGCGAGCACACGGAGGCAAAAAACTGGAAAGGCCCTTATAATACTTAACAACCTAACAACTACTTTATTGTGTTTTCCAGAAACTCCTATGGAAGGTTCACTACATACAGTTGCCTTTTCCTCTTTCTCTGTATAAGCCAAATAAATGTCAGAGCCCTCTGTGGCCGGTCTCAGAGAGGTATCACCTAAAAGAGACATTGCCCCACCACTGAAAGTAAAAGCCATTCCAGCCTCTGCATACCTTTGAAGAGCCGGTGGCCAGTCTTAGCAGAGCTCACCTATCCACAGCTCTCACCTTCCAGGCTCAGGGAAGCCTATGCCTCCCAGGCCCCCACCATGAGGCCATATGTAGGCAATGGGCTGCAAGCAAAAGTCTCTTCCTGGCAGAAGCTTGGAGGAATGGTTGTGAGGTCTCCATGCCCTCTTCTCCCCTACCATCCTTATGACAGTAGAGTAATGAGACCAAAGCAGCTGAGGTCACCAAGTCACTGCATGGAGGTCACCTGCACTGGAGAGTCACTCCAGACTCTACACAAGAAATGAAATTTTGTTGTTCTAAGTCTCAGAGAATTAGGAGTAGTTCGCTACTTGCAAGTGGCAGAACCTACCCTATCTTGACATACAAGCATTAGAGGAAATGCAACTCTTACTCTCTGCAGCACTTCCACAACCCTCTGTTTGCTCCTCTCTAAATTTTCTCCCAGCCTACCTGCTTCAGAGCCTCTCCCTCTTTCAGTCTTCCCACCAAGCCCAGTAGTCAAGACTCTGGACCATTTCACCCCTTGTCTCCCTGCTCTCTAATCCAGTCTCCTGGTTCTGTATCACAAAAGCCCAAAAGCTGGGATGACAAAAGTCAAACTGTTTAGTGGACTGAGGATAAGAATAAACTGAGCTTTCATGGGGGTAAAAGGTCCCTTTGGGGTAAGCAAAGCAGGTGAAAGAAATGAAAACACTCACTTGCTGAAAAATGCTGTCCCCAACATATTTGGTTTTGGTCCAAAAACAAGTGTGGTAGGATTCACGCTTTAGTGACTTATTCTTTCCTGCCTGGCTCATTGCAGTTACTAATACATCTTTTACTTTTGAGAGTCAGTGCTATTATTCCTTCACCTCCATTTGTCAGCACCATCAGAGGCACTCACCATAGCCATCATCTATCTATGTGCATCAGCCTCTAGAGTTGCATAATGTACACCCTGCATCCTATGGGCACCACCCTACATGGCACTCGTAACATGGTATCAAAAGAGTCAGAAAAGCATAATTCACATAATAGCAATTAGCATAAAGGACTATGCAAACTTTTAAGTAAGACTTTTATTCAATTGCTCAACAATGCTATTAATAAAACCCACAAATATTAGCACCAAATGTTACAAGCACTGTATTAGTAGGTGGGGTGGTAACAAGATTTAAGACATGGTCTTGAACCTCAAAAATGTCTCTACAAAGAGAGACAGGACACATTCATAAAAAGACAGATATCAGCAGAGGATAACATTGAACACAGGCAAAATAAATGGAATTTCTAATATGTTATGGTTAAGGTGGGCTGAAGCAATCAAGGAAAACAATAGAAGAAGCAGGTATTGAACTAGACCCCAAGAGATGTAGGCAAATCAGAAAAAAATGGAAAGAAATGAGAAGCCTGTCTTTACATGTCAGGGAGGAGCTGCAGTGTGTGCTGACAGGACTGAAAAAGAAGATTATTTGTCATTGTGTGGAACCAAACTATTTCCAAGGCCACTCAAAATAAACTGAAAGGGATGTTACTCTCATATTTCATAGGAATGTTTGATAGTCACAGTCTCACATCTCAGAAAGAGCACTTCTTCATCTCCCTAATCAAAATCATCTAATCAACACTCATCTAAGTGAGGGTGTAAACAGTGCATTATGCAGATATGGTCCCTGCCCTCCAGGGGATTACAATCTAAATCATCAAACCTGGCTCCAACAAGCATATAGACATAATTAACATAGCTAAGGATGAAGAATGTATTTTCTACAAGCCTCACTGCCATCAGACAGAACAATTTGTAGTTATCACTGATCTGAGCTGAATTCAAATTAGTGACCCAAAAGCTCCACTGTCTGGGTGTTATTTTCAATCTCCTTAGCTATCCAATCTCCAGAAGTTTCATTTTTCATTCTTACTGTGCAGGCATCATCAACTACCAAAGGGAAAGACTGCAATCCAGACACACTAAAAATAGCATTCTTGCCTTCTGAAAGCCAGGCTTAGATTTATGACAGTTTTAAAATTTGGTTCTTTGTCTTAAAAGTTCAACATTCTTCAAGAACTGTGCGAAGTAATACCTACCTGGTCTTTAGAGCATGAAACACCGTAACTTGATGCAATGGGAGATCAGGCCTTTATGTAATCCATTTACATTACAGAGAGATAGCATTTTCTTTGGGTTGACAGGTTGACATGCCCTCGTATGTTTCCCACTTAATCAGCAGAATCATTAAGCACTGAGGGTGTTGATGGTCTCAACAAAAAACATCTATTTCTGTAAAACCTATCACTATAAATAATTTAACAAACATATCCCCCCCACAAAAAAAAACCACCGTAAAAAAATTTTTTTTTGTACTTAAATCATAGACCACTCCGAAGTTGAGCCAAAGAAAGTCCAGGTTTAAAATGAGGGCAGGATGATGTACAACAATAAATCATAAAGCTGAAATGAAAAGCAGGTTACAGAAAAGTATAATTCAATTTCTGCTTGCACACGCATGTGTGTGTGTGTGTGTGTTTACATGGATATTTCCATTTAAAAGCTCTGGGAGAATTATATCAATATAAACCATTAACATTATTAATCAGAGATGACTTGTGGTAGGGGGAACTTTCATTTCTCTGTATTTTTGCAATAATCTTATCAGAAAAAGGTCTTTCCACTTAGGAAATAAATACATACATCTAGACTATACATAGATACATAAATTTATACCGTGCAAATCAAGCTGAATTTTACATCTCCTTCTGACTAGCAGGATATCGTGATTTGGCTGTCAGGAATGGACTGGCATTAGCCTGGGAATCTATGCTGCGAACCTAATCTCATTCAGGAAAGTAGAAGCAATCAGCTAAGACTGGGGCTACAAGAAAACTAATCTAGTTATAGGATGTGTCTCCAGAAAGGTGACCAGCAGTCCATATTACAACGATAAGGGAGAACCAATACCCACAGGATCTTATTTGTGGCCTAGAATTTGGCACTAGCAGTCTTAGGACAATAGTGTACACTGGTTTCTAGATGTATAGGAGCATCTTGTTGTGGGAATGAAAAGGAGAGTAGTTCATCTGGGTGAAATAGGACCTCTGCCATCTGGGGAGAGAGGGAAGGAAAGGGTTGGGAGCAAGACCACCCCTCAACAAAAAGCTGATCTCAGGGCAGGTCTCTGATGTCAACAGAGTATTGGAGTAGGAACCAGAGCAGAATCCTAGCCAGCCATAGGTTCAGGGGGTGCAGGGAAAAGCAAAGAGGCTGCAGTTAGGTGGGATACCTTACTCCAAGGCCCACAGGGTCATTCCAGATTCTGTTCTGTTAATAGTGAGAAAATGGGTATCTTTTTTAGTCCCCAGCATGGCTTTTATTGGTTCAAGGGCTGGGCTATAGGCTAAAAGTTTTTAGTATCTAAATTAGGGCACCACTAATTTAGACCAGGCACAATCAATACCAGCAGTTCAGATAATGTTTCTCACAAAAGTAAGATAATGTTTCCTCTAAGTCTCTCCAGTTAAAATATAGGTAAGATAAGTCCAGTCCCAAAAGTAGGTTTTCTGAAAACTTACATAATATCTGATTACCGAAGCCAGGATTGCCCATTCAGTAGCTGTGAGCCTTTGAGGTCCTGAGTTAATGTAAAAGAAGATGAAGAGAAGTCTGTTTTACTAAATCTTAGAAGATTTTATCAATACCCTAATGTTCATCTGTAAATCAAAGCAAGTGGCACGTGGCCTTTCCAATCAGCTTCACCAAAAACATTCAGAATAAGGACTCAATGTGAAAGAGAAAAACTGGCCAGGTACAGTGGCTTACACCTGGAATTCCAGCACCTTGGGAGGTCAAGGCAGAAGGAATGCTTGAGACCAGGAGTTTGAGACAAGCCTAGGTAACATGGCAAGACTCCATCTCTAAAAAAGAATAATAATAATATAAAAATTAGCCAGGCATGATGATGCATGCCTATGATCCCAGCTACTCGGGAAACTGAGGCAGGAGAATGGATCACTTGAATTCAGAAGCTTGAGGCTGCAGTGAGCTGTGTTCATGACACTGCACTTCAGCCTGGGTGGCATAGCTAGACTCTGTCTCAAAAAAAAAAAAGAAAGAAAGAAAGAAAGAAAAGAAAAAAAAGAAAGAGAAAAACAATCCATTGTCATCTAGTGGCTGTGATCTTTCCCTTTCACTTGCTCATGTTTGCCCGGGATGTCCAGTTCCTTCCTACCTTCCCTCTAAAAACATTCAGTGTCTTAAGACATCAAGCACTTTAGTCTCTATCCTTTCCAGAATGAAGAGATCAAAGAGATTTGCTAAACAGTACAAAATTGCAGCTAGATTGGAGGAATAAGTTCTACTATTCTACAGCACTGTAGGATGACTAGAGTTAACAGAAATATATAGATTCAATAGCTAGAAAGAAGACATTGAATGTTCCCATCACAAAGAAATAATAAAAATTTGCAGTGATATATATGCTAATTATCCGAATCTGTTCACTATACATGGTATGTGTCAAAGCATCACTGTTTACCCCATGAATATGTACAATTGCTATTTGTCAAATTAACTAAAAAATTTTTTGAATTAGACCAAAAATATAGATCCCATATATAAACCAGGGGAAAAGGAAAGGTAGAATATTCTAAGACTAGAAGCACTTCAGGGAGCCTGTATGAAACTGTATTTCCTGGGTAGGGAAATGCTGGATGCTGCAGGGATATCCCAAGCAGTGCTGAAGGGTCACTCATTTTGGGTGCTCTTCTCCAGAGCATTGCTGCTAAGGACAGGAGTTCAAAATAGCCCCAATTTCAGTGAAAAGTATTATCAACACAGCCTTGTTTCATTTAAAATTTCTTAATTTCAAAATATTAAATTTGTTTCAGTGATGCCCTGATTTTCAAAATAGGTATTTCAAGCAGTGATGCCGAAAATAGAAAAATGGGGCCGGACACAGTGGCTCATGCCTGTAATCCCAGCAGGATTTGGGAGGCTGAGGTGGGTGGATCACTTGAGGTCAGGAGTTCGAGACCTGACTGGCCAACATGGTGAAACCCTGTCTCTACTAAAAATATAAAACTTAGCCAGACGTGGTAGTGGGTGCCCGTAATCCCAGCTACTTGGGAGGCTAAGGCAGGAGAATAGCTTGAATCCGGGAGGCGGAGGTTGCAGTGAGCCAAAATCGCCCCATTGCACTCCAGCCTGGGTGACAGAGTGAGACTCTGTCTCAAAAAAAAAAAAAGAAGAAGAAGAAAATTTCAAAAATGGTGTTTCTCTCTCTCCCAATTCACAGGGGGATAAAAGTCATAAGTGAATGGACCGAATTTTCCCAGTTTAAAAAATTTTTTTTCCTTCTCGATGTTTCTCAGATTTTTGGTACCTGTTGTCAGTGAAGGCTAGACCCATGGCAGACTGTTCTACAGGAGTTTGAGTCACAGAGAAGACATGGTCCCTGTCAGAAATGTCACTCCATCCTGGGTGGAGAGGGAGTGGATGGGAGGGGGGATTGTGTATGAGGACCATGGGAGGACTAGGGGTCCAGGGCAAGGGAGGAGAAATACCCTGCCTTCTCCCTCCCACTCTGCCTGCCATCTACTGCCTTGGCCTCCCACTGGCTGAACTCAACAGGAACCTGGGAAACCACAGCCTGCAGGGATCCACCTCCTGAGCACAGAGCAGGGAGGAGCAATAAATAGATCTGAAAGCAGAGAGACCAAGGACCACAACTATAGCATGTGATTTAGGGAAAATTCACAGACTAATTATGATATGTTGAAAACATTACTATTTCTGGATAGTATCCACTGTGCTCCCATAACATCCAGGTATTTCTGTACCTGGAGAAATCTGAGCATGACTGCTGGGTTTCTTAGCAGCCCAAGGCAGAGAATGATGTATCACAGTGGTTTCAAACTGTGTCCCATAGACCCAGAGCTTCCATGGAGCTCTCCCTGGTGTCTGCTCTGCAGGTGGAGTGGACTGTGTACATGGGGATCCACCCTCCATCTCTGCTTCAGCCAGAGTGGTGTTGCTTTTTACCTTCTTACATCACTGGATCTATGCCAGATTTTGCTTGAACAAAGAGCTTCCAGTATAAACAAGTGGCATAAATTTCACTGGCACGTCAAGTTGCTATTAAGAATTGTCTCAATGATTGCAGTTCACTTTGCCTATAGTTTCTTATGATGTTGAGTTACTCTACCACATTTACAGACTACAGGTAAATACAGCCCACCCCAGCTTAGAGTGCATATATGTAGCTATGTTTGGAATTTCAAATACTTTTTTCCAAAATAATATCAAGGTAGTTAGAAGCTCAGACCAGCCTACACAACCCGACTTAATCGTAATGTACCTGAAATAAGATTCTATGCTAACAATAACTAAATTAGAAACGAGGTGCCACTTGTAACAAAATTTCAACAGAAAAATGTATTCTGGGTTCCCATCTTAAATGCAGGAAACACATGTTATCTCCTTACAGTAAGATCTGAGACTCCCCTTGTTCACACCCTAACTATATACCAGGGAAGGAAAGAGAGTGTCCTTGCCAGGTATGAGCTACTGCTGGTGGTCACTGTAGAAAAATGAGGTTAACATTTTCCAGTCTCTGTGGAGGAGCAAGGCTGGGCCCAATGAAGATAAATGAGGGAAAATTGAAAAAAAGTTTTCTTTTTCTTTTTCGAGACAGAGTCTTACTCTGTTACCCAGGTTGGAGGGCAGGGGTACAGTCACTGCTCATTGTAGCCTTGATCTCCCTGAGCTCAGATGATCCTCCCACCTCAGCCTTCTGAGTAGCTAGGACCACAGGCACACTCTACTGTGTCTGGCTAATTTTTATTTTTTATTTTTAGTTTTTTGTTAGAGATGGGATTTTGCTATGTTGCTCAGACTGGTCTTGAACTCCTGGGCTCAAGTAATTTGCCCACCTCAGCCTCCCAAAGTACTGAGATTACAGTCACGAGCCACTGTACCTGGCCCTTGATGGGTTTATTGGAAATTTTTTAGGGGGTTTTGCTTTTTTGGATTTCTTTCCAGCTTTATTGAAGTATGTTGACAAAAAAACGGTATATGTTTAAGATGTACAATGTAGGGTTTTAACATAGATATAGCTGTATACTTATGTAATGATTTCTACAATTAAGCTATCTATCATTTGACAGTTAATAATTTATGTGTGTGTGGTAAGAACACTTAAGATCTACTCTCTTAGCAAATATCAAGTATATAATAGATTATTATTAACTATAGTTAACATGCTGTACATGAGATCTCTAGAAATTATTCATCTTATACTTGAAATTTTTCACCCTTTGACCAACATCTCACTGTTTCCCCCACCATTCTGCTAACCCCTGGCAAACACCATTCTGCTTTCTGTTACTCTAAGTTTAACTTTTTTAGATTCCACATATAAGTCATATTATGCAGTATCTGCGTCTATTTGTGTCTGACGTATTTCACTTAGCATCATGTCTTTCAAGTTCATCCACATTATCCCAAAGGGCAGGATTTTCTTCTTTTTTAAAGCTGAGTAATATGCCACTCTTAGAGGGGAGTAGACAGCAAGAGATCATAATTTATTTATCCATGCATCCTTCAATGGACACTGATATGCTTTGGCTCAGTGTCACCACCCAAATCTCATGGTGAATTTTAATCCCCACATGTTGGAGGAGAAGCCTGGTGGGAGGTGATTGGATCATGGGGGTGGATTTCCCCCTTGCTGTATTCATGATGGTGAGTAAGTTCTCACAAGATCTGATAGTTTAAAAGTGTGTGGCACTTCTCCGTTCTCTCACTCCCTCTCTCTTGCTCTGCCATAATAAGAAGTGCTTGCTTCCCCTTTGCCTTTCACCATGATTGTAAGTTTCCTGAGGCCTCCTAGTCATGCTTCCTGTTAAGCCTGTGGAACTATGAGTCAATTAAAACTCTTTTCTTCATCAATTACCCAGTCTCGGGTAGTTCTTCACAGCAGTGTGAAACGGACTAATACAGACACTTATGTTATTTCCGTATCTTGGGTACTATAATAACACTGCAATAAACCTGGAAGGGCAGGTATCTCTTCAAGATACTAATTTCATTTCCTTTGACTGTATACCCAGAAGTAGGGGTGCTGGATATATGGTAATTCTGCTTTTAATTTTTTGAAGAAACTGTATACTGTTTTCCATAACGGCTGTACCAACTTACATTCCCACCAACAGTGTGCAAAGGTTTCCTTTTCCCCACATCGTCATCAACACTTGTTATCTCTTGGCCTTTTGATAATAGCTAACCTAACAGGAGTGAGGTGATATTTTATTGTGGTTTGAATTTGCATTTCCCTGATGTTGAGCACCTTTCCATGTAACTATTGGTCATTTGTATGTCTTCTTTCAAAAAAATGTATATTGAAGTCTTTTGACTATTTCCTAGTTAGGTTGGTGGTTTTTTGCTCTTCAGTTGTATGGTTTCCTGATATTTTAGATACTATCCTTTCTCAAAAATATGATGTGATAATTAATTTTAGTAATTTTAGTTGCCAACTTGACTAAATTAAATGATACCTAGATTGCTAATAAAGCATTATTTCTGTGTGTGTCTGTGAGGGTGTTTCCAGAAGAGATTGACAGATGATTCAGTGGACTGAGTGTGTAAGATCCACCCTCAGTGTGGACAGATACCACCCAATTATCTCGAGACCTGCATAGAACAAAAAAACAGAGGAAAGGTTAATTTGCCCTCTTTCTCCTGGAGCTGAGACACCCATCTTCTCCTGTCCTTCGACATCAGAACTCTGGGTTCTTCAGCCTTTGAACTTCATTACTTGCACAAGTGGTCCCCCACTCAGGCCTTCAGCCTTAATCTGAGAGTTACACCATTATCTTCCATGGCTCTGAGCCCTTCAGACTTGGACTGAGCCAAACAACCAGTCTGCCTGGTTCCCTAACTTGCAGACAGCTTATCATGGAACTTAGCCTCCATAATCACAGGAGCCAATTCCTCTAATAATTCCCCTCTCCTATAACTATCTATATATGTATCCTATTGGTTCTGCCCCTCTAGAGAACCCTGACTAATATATATAGTTTGCAAATATTTTTCCCATTCCATAGGTTGCTTTTTCATTTTTTTTTTTTTTTTGGCTGTACAGATGCTTTTTAGTTCTATGTGGTCCCACTTTTTTAATTTTGCTTTTGTTGCATGTATTTTGGTGTCTTATACAAAAAAAAAAAAAATCATTGCCAAAACCAAGATCTAGGAGCCTTGTTCCATATATTTTCTTCTATAATCTTTATGGTTTCAAGTCTTACATTTAAGTATTTAATCTATTTTGAGTTGGTTTTTTGTATGGTATAAGAAAAGTGTCCAATTTCATTCTTTTGCATGTGGCTATCCAGTTTCCTAAAAACCATTTATATATAGTTTGGATATGTGTCTCCTCTAAATCTCATGTTGAAATGTAATCCCCAATGTTTGAGGTAAGACCTTGTGCGAGGTGATTAAACCATGGGGAGTGAATCCTTCATGAATGGCTTGGGTCATCCCTTTGGTGATAAGTGGGCTCTCTGAGTTCACATGAGATATGGTCATTTAAAAGTATGTGCCACCTCCCCCATCCATTCTCTCTCTCTCTTGCACCTGCTTTTGCCATGTGATGTGCTTGTTTCCCCCTTGACCTTCTGCCCTGATTGTAAGCTTCTTGAGGCCTCCTCAGAAGCAGATGCCAGCACTATGCTCTCTGTACAGCCTGTAGAACTGTGAACCAATTAAACCTCTTTTATTATAAATTACCCAGTCTCACATATTTCTTTATAGCAAGAATGGCCTAAGATAGAAAATAGGTACCAGGAGTGAGCTATTGCTACAAAGATTCCTAAAAATGTGAAAGCAATTTTGGAACTGGGTAACAGAGGTTGGAAGAGTTTGGAGGACTCGGAAGAAGACAGGAAGATGAGAGAAGTTTTGCAGCTTCTTAGAGACCGGTTAAATGGTTGTGGCCAAAATGCTGATAGTGATATGGACAGTGAAGTCTGATAAAGTCTCATATGGAAATGAGGAACTTATAGGGAACTAAAGCAAAGATCACCTCTGTTATTCCTTAGCAGAAAACTTGGCTATATTGTGTTTATGCCCTAGGGATCTGTGAAAGTTTGAACTAAAGAGTGGTAATTTAGGGTATCTGGTGGAAGAAATTTCTAAACAGCAAAGCTTCAAGATGTGGCCTGGATTCTTCTAACCTCTGCTCAGATGCAGGAGCAAAGAAATGACTGAAAGTTGGAATTTATATTTAAAAGAGAAGCAGAGGATAAAAGTTTGGAAAGTCTGCAGCTTGGCCACATGGCAGAGAAAGAAAAAGGTTTTTGGGGATAGGAATTCAATCAGGCTGTGGAGCAACCATTTGCTAAAGATATTTGCATAACCAAAAAGGGGCCAAGTGCTTATAGCCAAGGCAATGGAGAAAAGACCTCAAAGACATTTCAGAGTCGTTTGTGGCAGTCCCTTCCATCACAGGCCCAGAGGCCTAGGGGGAAATAATGGTTTCATGGGTCAGGCCCAGGGCCCAACTACCCTGTATAGCCTTAGGACATTATTCCCTGAATCCAAGCTGTTCCAGCTCTATCTGTATCTCAAAGGAGCCCAGGTACAACTCAGGCTGTCCCTTTGGAGAATGCAAGTCATAAGCCTTGGTGGCTTTCATGCGTAGGTAAGCCTGTAGGAACACAGAGTACAAGAGTGAATAATGCTTGTCAGCCTCCTGCTAGTTTCAGAGGCTGTATGAGAAAACCTGAGTGTCGAGGCAGAAGCCTGCTACAGGGACAGAGCCTCCAAAGAGAACCTCAACTAGGGCAGTGTGGAAGGGAAATGTGGGGTTGGAACCCCCACATAAGAGTCCTTACTGGGGCACTACTTACTGGAACTATGAGAATGGAACTACCATCCTCTAGACCCCAGAATGGTAGAGCCACAGGAAGCTTTCACCCTGTGCCTGGAAAAGCCACCAGTGCTCAGCAACCTGTAGGAGCAGACATGGAAGCTGAACCCTGCAAAGCCACAGAGGCAGAGCTGCCCAAGACCTCTGAGCAGCTCACTCGTGTGAGCCCATTCCTCATATCAGTGTGCCCTGGATGCACACCATGGAGTCAAAGGAGATGATTTTGAAGCTTTATGATTTAAGTACTGTCCAATTTTTCTTTTTGAAATGTAAATGTTTACCCATGCCTACTACCCCCCACCCCCCACATTGAATCTTGGAAGTAACTTAGTTTGATTTTACAGGCTTAAAGGTGAAAAAAACTCATTTCCAGATGAGACTTGGGACTTTGGACTTTAAACTTTTGAGTGATGCTAAAACAAGTTAAGACTTTGGGGGTCTATTGAGAATAAATAATTGTATTTTGAAATGTGAGGAGAACATTAGATTTGAGGGACCAAGGTCAGAATGATATAGTTTGAATATATGTCCCCTTTAAATCTCATGTTGAAATATAACCCTCAGTGTTGGAGGTGGGACCTGGTAGAAGGTGATTGGATTATGGGGCTGGTGGATCCCTCATAAATGGCTTGGGCCATCCCCTTGATGATAAGTGAGTTCTTGCTCCGAGTTCATAGAGATTTGAACATTTAAAACTGTGTGGCATCTCCCGCCACCCACTCTCTCTCTCTTGCTCCTGCTTTTGCCATGTGATATGCCTGTTCTCCCTTTGCCTTCCACCATGATTGTAAGCTTCCTGAGGGTGCTCCAGCAGAGGCTGGCACTATGCTTCCTGTATAGTCTACAGAACTGTGAGCCAGTTAACCATCTTTTCTTATAAATTACCCTGTATGAGGTATTTCTTTATAGCAATACAAGAATAGCCTAATATACATTTATCAATAATTCATGTATCCATTCATAAAAAGATTATCCTTTCCCATTGTGGATTTTTGGCACCCTTATCAAAGATTGAGCACATATGCGTGTGTTTGCCTTCTTCTAGTTTAACCCATGATGGAGTTAACCCCTTTTCTTTTTTCCTGTCAGCTCCAGAAAAGGGCCTACCCACTTCCCCTTCATTACCCTCTTTGTTCCTAACCATAACTTCTCTCTTTTCTAGCTTTCTGGAAAAGAGAGTCTACTTTCATAATTTACCCCTTTCAGTGCTTTCTGAGGGTTCTGACTAACTATGATAATATTAGTTGGCTAGGGCTGCCATAACAAAATGCCACAGACAGATGAGTTAAACAATAGACATGGAGGCGAGAAGCCCAAGATTAAGGTGTCTGCAGCTTTGGTTTCCTCTGAGGCCTCTCTTCCTGGCTGGCAGATGGCCAGCTTCTTGTGGCTTCTTCATATGGTCTTTCTTCTATGCGTGCACAGCCCTGGTGGCTCTCCTGCGTCCGAATGTTCTCTTCCTATAAGGACATCAGTCAGATTGGCTAGGACCCACCCTGGAAGCCTCATTTTAACTTAACCACCTCTTGAATAGCCCTATCTCCAAAAACAGTCACACCCTGAGGTACTGGGGGTGAGGGCTTTAGTATAGAAATGTAGTGAGGGACACAATTCAGCCCATAACAGGCAGTAATGAGAAGGAAGTGGGCAGGGTGTTTATGTCCTCACACACTGTACTAGGCCACAAAGTCCTTTTGGATGATTAATAAACACACACTCACACACACAAACTTGGCATTTGTCACTTAAAATCCATTGCCCTTTACTTGGTTCCTAGTTCTCTGCACTCAGAGATTCTGGGAAAATGTCTTAGAGAGAGAGAATGAGAGAGAGAGAGAGAGAAAGAGAGAGAGAGAGAGAGAGAGCAGATAGTGTCTGTCCCCTTCTGTACTTTGACTAAAACTTTAATCTTAACTCCTCTTCCAACTTCACTTGAGCTGTCACCTGTATTTCACTGATAGTAGCTAAACTCAGGTTCCTCATGAGGCCAGAAAAATCCATATAAAGCTGATTTCTCACCCTTCTCCTTGCTTGTTGGTGACTCAAGAAGCAATCATATCACACTCTTGAACTGACTGACAAAGAAATGGTGTCAGACCATCTGAATTACAACCTTTCATTTCTGAAGAAACTGACCCAACTAACCAAGTTCAGATGACAATTCAGCGGGGCACTTTTGATTTCCCCTTCCAGGCATCGCTGTAGACCAAGTCACATGCCAAAGCCCAAACTCTCAATAACTGTGCAGTAGAGCCAAGAAGCGCCTGGAACTTGGTGTCAACCTCTGAGTCTGCATAGCCAACAGTGACCCGAATGTTACCCTTGAAAACAGGATGTTAGAATGAGGCTTTCCTTACCTCTGTGTCTACTAAAGCACCAGTATGACATCTATCAGTCAGAAATCAAATGTGGTCAAGTTCCCTCACCCCCAAATGCAGAATGGAGGACCTCATTAGATGTCCAACAGTTAATTTTGTGTCAATTTGGGTAGGCTACAGTACCCAGATACTTGGTCAAACAGTACTCTAAATGTTTCTGCAAAAGAAATTTTTAACTTTTTTTTTTTTTTTTGGAGACAGTATCTTACTCTGTCATACAGGCTGGAGTGCAGCAGCACAATCACTGCTCACTGGAGCCTCTACTTCCTGGGCTCAAGTCCCCACAGAGTAGCTGGGACTACAGGCATGTGCCACCACGCTCAGCTAATTTTTCTATTTTTTTATAGAGATGGGATCTCACTATGTTGCTCAGGCTGGTCTTGAACTCCTGGGCTCAAATGAACCTCCCATCTCAGACACCCAAAGTTCTAGAATTATAGGCGTGTGTCACCATGCCCAGCTGAAACTGACATTTAAATCAGTGCACTTTGAGGAAAGCAGATTACCCTTGTGAACCCCAAATATATGAGACAGCTCTCAGTCAGTGTAGGAAGTTTATTTTGCCAAAGTTAAGGATGTGTGCCTGTGACACAGCCTCAGGAGGTCCTGGGGACTATGCCCAGGGTGGTCGGGCCCAGTTTGGTTTTATACATTTTAGGGAGACATGAGACATCAATCAACATGTGTAAAATGTACATTGGTTCTGTCCTAAAAGGCAGGAGAAACTGAAGCACAAATGGGGTTTCCAGGTCGTGGGTAGCTAAGAGACAAACAGTTGCATTCTTTTGAGTTTATCATTAGCCTTAACTCAGATATGCATTTATCTCAGTGAGCAGAGGGATGACTTTAAGTTCTGTCTGTCCTTTGTCCACAAGGAAATTCCTTGTGAGGAAGGTATGTACTTTTTTATCTTAGTAGCTTCTTTTTTTGCAATTGAATGGAAGGCAGGTTTGCCCTAAGCAGTTCCCAGCTTGGCTTTCCCTTTGGCTTAGTGATTTGGGGATCCCAAGATTTCTTTTCCTTTCACATCTTTAATAATGTGGGTTGGCCTCATCTAATCAGTTGAAGGCTTTAATTTAAAAAATAAATAATAAAAAAGACTGACTCCCCTGAGCAAGAAGGAATGCTGCCAGAAGACCACCTTTGGACTTGAACTGCAACTTTTCCATCAGCCTCTAGCCTACCATCCTATCCCTAACTCTCTCTTTCTGTGTGTGTACGTGTGTGTGTGTGTGTGTGTGTGTGTGTGTGTGTGTGTGTGTGTGTGTGTGTGTATTCTGTTTATCTGGAAAACCCTGACTAATACAACAGTCATCAATGAAATCATGGATACAGAGGGGAATGAGAGAGTTTCACAGAAAGATTTATTTGAGGCCAGGTGCAGTGACTTACACCTATAATCCCAGCATCTTGGGAAGCCAAGGTGGGCAGATCACTTGAGGTCAGGAGTTCAAGACCAGCCTGGCCAACATGGTG
This sequence comes from Cheracebus regulus, assembly GCA_963574635.1. Classification (NCBI taxonomy): domain Eukaryota; kingdom Metazoa; phylum Chordata; class Mammalia; order Primates; family Pitheciidae; genus Cheracebus; species Cheracebus regulus. The sequence goes on from CAUYQU010060393.1 coordinate 21,474, forward strand.
AAACCCCATCTCTACCAAAAATTAGCCAGGTGTGGTGGTGCACACCTGTAGTCCCAGCTACTCTGGGAGGCTGAGACAGGAGAATCACTTGAACCTGAGAAGCGGAGGTTGCAGTGAGCCAAGATTGTGCCGCTGTACTCCAGCCTAAGAGACAGAGTGAGAATGTCTTGAGAAAAAAAAAAAAAGATTTCTTTGAAGAGAGAAGTTAACTGGTTGTGAGTCCAAGCTCCCCTTTTAGGGGAGGGATGAGAAGTACTACCCTGCATTTCAGGCAAAGTGAGAAAGATATCAAGGGAACCTCTCAGAGGCTCTGAAATGTCCAGACCAAAGGAAAGGGTCACTAGGAATAATTTGAAAGAAAAATACTTCTTCCTAGGTAAAGAGAACTGGAGGAGAGAGACGCCCAGTAGCACATCTCTAAGAAACCTACAGAGGAGAAAAAGGAATCAGCAGTAATTATCAGTCCTACATGGGAATGCCGACTTCATATACCCACTGAGCCCAGAGCCAAGAGCCACCCAGCCAAGTAAGAACTTTGCTATGCCCACATCTTCCCTCCTTTCCTGAGCTTCCATTGTCTGGAGTACAAAGTGGGGACAAGGGAGAAGGTAGAGAGCTCAACAACCACACCCCTTTCCCACTGAAGACTTCTAGGAAGAAACAGGCTTATCTGGGAAAAAAAGGTGGGGAGGAAAAGCATCAGGCAGGCTTAGAGTTTTGATAACACTAACCTGGACATTCCCACTGTAAAGTAAATCTCTAGTTATGGCTTAAAGAAGCTCCAAGATTATCAATTACTTAAGTGTAAATAGACTGGGTGCAGTGGCTCATGCCTGTAATCCTAACACTTTGAGAGGTCAAGGTGGGAGGATCATCTGAGGTCAGGAGTTTGAGACCAGCCTGCCAATGTGATGAAATCCCATCTCTACTAAAAATACAAAAACTAGCTGGGTGTGGTGGCGGGTGCCTGTAATCCCAGCTATTCAGGAGGCTGACGCAAGAGAATTGCTTGAACCCAGGAGGTGGAGGTTGCAGTGAGCTGAGATCATGCCATTGCACTCCAGCCTGGATGACAAGAGCAAAACTCCATCTCAAAAAAAAAGAAAAAGAGTAAATAGAAAAATCGTGGGTTGGGTAACTTCAACCAAGATTAAGGAAAGATAATTCCCCACTGAACAAAGTTTAAAGAAGCAGTAGGAGGAAAAAAAATAAGTTGTGTTATGATCACAATCACACATCACGCTTGTGCAGCATGCCAGCTACATTTGCTTGGCCCAGCTGGTGTAACTCTTGCAACAACCGTCCTTAGATCTCATCCTGTTTGAATGACAAGTGATTGAGATGATTGCTTTTGCTTTTGGAAAAATCCCCAAAGAGGAAAATGCCACCCATGTGTTTTGGAGAGAAGAAACTTGGTCAAATTCTAACAACAGGACCTGGTCCATTAGCAGAGTTAGGAACCCCTGGGACTCACAGCTTTTTATACCTCCTTTCACGCTTTGTTAACTTAAACCATCAAAGTGTCACATTAATGTCATAAATGATACACAACTTTTTATATGGCACCATCCAGTTCTAAAAGGACACCAGATTTCTGTTATCCTTATCCTCAGTATTTCATTACAGATGCTGTGACAGTGAGAACCAATGAGGTTACGAACTTCCAAAGAAGAGACAGAGGTTGAAGATAGCATGGAGGAGATTGGACCTATCCCAGCAACAATGCATTAGGGAGGGGAAAAGGAAGGAGAAGTGAGAGAAATCTCAAAAAAAGGTGATGGCGGAGCAAAGCAATCCCTTGGCCACCTGTCACTTAGCTTTGGGCAGCTGCTGGTGAGGGACAACCCCTATGTACAGGAGGGACCTACGTAGGCTGTACAAGTCAAGGCTGCTTGTAGCCTGTAGTGTCTACCATGCTTAACTTTGATTACTTGTACTCAAGATAGAGTAAAACAGCAATGCCCTGCAACCTAAATAACTCTACTGAAACTGACAGAAAGATAAGTGTCATTACAGTAGCAAAAAGACAAATTTTTTACATGGCCAAGTTATTATAGCACATTCTGATCAGGACAGCTTTAAATCTATATGTGTACATCTCTTGCTGAATATGTTATTTAATAAGGCCTAAAGTTAAATTGAAAGCAAAAGCATAGTGAGTTTGTTGAAGTATTTATCTTATGTTCCTGACTGAAGAGATAAATTTAGTAGTTGTTTCTCAGGTAAATAAACTTTGCTCTCTGGCTTAGTTTTTTATGTATTTAATTTGTCTTTAAATCTAAATTCCATGCAAAGTTTCATAACTGCTTTAAAATATGGGCTTTATTAGAGATGTGAAAACTGAGATTGCAGTCATATTTTCTCCTTAATAAGTCATCATGCAATACCAAAGTGGGGAATGGAGACTTAAGATACTGAGAAATTGGGAAGACACAAAGCCAAGTTACTAGGTCTTTTCATGACACTGCACATAACTGAGGTTCTACAAAGAAAAACTTGATTCCCTTATATTCAAAATCCTTTGGTTTTAGAGTTGAATAGTGTAATATTTTACTTTTTTAAAATGGCCATCTTTTGTATAAGGATTTTTCAAAGGTTTGTTTTTGCTTTCTTGCTCACTGGTTATTGTTTTCTGGAGGCAGGGGGTTGTTTTTAAATCTCACTTCAAGAGATATCCTTGGATGGGGTTGGTAAATGAATGTTGCGCATATCCACTTTTAAGAAGTGTTTGAGGAAGCTATGGTTAATTCTTCAAGCTAACTCAAATTCCAGGAAATCAGGCTAAGTCACCATCAGCATCACTTACTACAGACTATTTATTGAGAGGAACACGAATTTATAACCTCGGTAAGCAAAGAGCTATGCAACAGAATGCAGAATGGAGAAAAGCCACAGGAGTGATGCAGAATGCTTCAGATCAGAGGCACCTCGGAAGTTTCACTTAACAAAAGACCAAACTTCAAAGTTAAGTCTGATTTTTACCTTTAAGGGCCACTGGGGTAATTCTCTGAATGTAATTTTCCTCATTAGTAAAATATTGAAAATTAAACTAACTACTTAAGATTTAATGAGAGAGGGATGTGCCTAGCATTTAGTAGATGCTCTATAAATGCTGGTCTCCTCCACATCCCATGGGACCGCGTGCTGGAACACATGGTTGGCTCCTCATACTGAACAAAGAGGAACTGACTAGGTCACGTTAGCATCACTCAGCCTACAGCCCACACTGCAGCCACACATCCCTCTTCTGGAGTGCAGCAGGTGGCTGCACCTCTCAGTTGAAACCTGCTGACTTCTGAGTGTCCGCAGCTACAATGGAGAAAAGACGATGGAGACCACACCTCCCAAAAAGCACGTTTTTCCAGGTGAGACTGTGTTTCCATGGACTCCACAAGGACAGTTTACAGATAGGAATATCCAAATGGGTAAAAAGTATGAGACAAAAATGTAAAACTTCACTATTTAAAAATGCAAATTAAAGGCAGACATTTCTCTTTGTTTTTCAAAGAAGCAAAGACTTCAAAACTATCAAGTGCTAGCAGAGATGAGGTAGAACACTCACTGTCATAGATTACTTGGGAGAATAGGGTGAAGCAAATATAATTATTTGTCTGGGTTTTTAGAGAACCAGATGCTAAGAATGGATTACACTTCACACAAGAATTTTATCAGAGGAAATGCCCATGCGAGAGAAAATGGAGAGGGAGCCAAGAAAGGCTGAGAGAACCATCAGACCACAATGCAGTCTGACTTCAAGGGAAGAAAGGATGGTTGAATGGAAGCATCTTCAATTGCTGGGAGCCTCAGGAAGGCTCACCAGGGCAATGGGGAAGCCTTCCAGCCAATGGCAGCCACCAGTAGAGTCCCAGGAACAGGCCTGTTTTAGTATCCCTTCCATGCTAGGGCACTAGCGGGGAGCAGCCCATGGGAAGAGTAGCCTCGGATAGGCCCTTAGTCAATTACACTCTTGTGTTTGGAGGACTTCGAGGCTCATTCTCATGGCTACCACAGTGACTTCTTGGTAAACAAATTTGGCAATGTATATTAAAAGGTTTAATAATAATTTTATTTTTTTTAATCTAGTAAGTCTACTTCTCTAAATCTATCCTAAGGAAATACCCTAAAATGGGAAAAACACCTTGAGTTACAAAGCCATTCATTAATAGCAAAAAGTCAGAAGCTAAACATCACTTCCAGTTAATCATGGCAGTTTCTACTTCATCCATTTCACTCATTATTTCAACTGCCTACCCCTATAGGCCTTCAAGCTTGTGAGTTCCATGATGATGATAAGGGTGATATACGTGTTGTTTTTAAAACCACTACTTAGCAGACTTTAGTCCTGCTGACCTTATTCATGACTCCAGGACTTGAAGGACTGTTCTATGTCTCAATCCAGGAAGTAGTTCCCAAAACTGTACACATAAGTAAAAATTCACCAAATGTGCATTTAGGATTAAAGTACTTCATGCACTTTACTAGATGAGTTTTAACCTCAAAAAAGAAGGAAAAGAAAAGATCAAAGGACATGGCTACTTAAATTCTCCTCTTTCATGGCATAACTCTCTCAAATGCAAACACAAATACCTGTTCATCTGACATAGAGCTTAACCAGGTTGCAGAGACAAACCAACCCAGGGGACAAGAGGGCTGCTCCTAGCTGCACCACCACACACATCCCTTTGTCCTTGTCCTCCCACTCATCGTGATTATTTTCTTCTTTCAACTTTATTCTCTGAGGCTTCCACTACCTTAGTCCTGTCACTGCCACTGGTGCTGTTCATTCCAAATCTCAGTCCACAGACACTTATCACTACTGTCTTCACAGGGGGGTATTTGTTCAGGGGGCCTGTGAGTATCTTACTGTCCTCTGCTTTCTTCATCAATTTTAAAAAAACTTTTCTTCAAATCCAGAAAGTACTTGGGTGACATCAATGGATTTTTTTCTACAATAAATATAAGCATATTATAACTAAATCTTACTTACTGTTTAAATTAAAGTTGCAATCTGTCACTTGCTTGATGCATAACATCTGCCCCTCAGAGATGACAAAATCAATTTGAATCCAAATGAGAACAAAATTTCACTCAACCATGGTATATGTACTCTGTGGCCCCCATCAGGACACAGTGCAATTCTGGATTCAGATATCCAGCACTTGTAACTTAGAAACCAATTATGACTTTGAATAACTAATTCATCAATCTGGAGCTACATTAATTGTAGAGTGTGGTGGCAGGTTGCTAACCCTATTCTTTTTTTTTTTTTTTTTTTTTTTTTTTTTTTAGACAGAGTCTCGCCCTTTTGCCAGGCTGAAGTGCAATGGCACCATCTTGGCTCACTGCAACCTCCGCCTTCTGGGTTCAAGCAATTTTCCTACCTCAGCCTCCTGAGTAGCTGGGATTACGGATTACAGGCATGCACCACCATGCCCGGCTAATTTTGTATTTTTAGTAGAGACAGGGTTTCGCCATGTTGGACAGGCTGATTTCAAACTCCTGACCTCAAGTGATCCACCTGCCTCAGCCTCCCAAAGTGCTAGGATTAC
>CAUYQU010060398.1:0-45223 GCA_963574635.1 Cheracebus regulus
AAGTCTTTGCTATTGTAAATAGTGTGCAATAAACATAGATGTGCATATGTCTTTATAATAGAATGATTTATATTCCTTTGAGTGTATAACCAGTAATGGGATTGCTGGGTCAAATGATATTTCTAGTTCTATATCCTTGAGAAATTGCCACAATGTCTTCCACAATGGCTAAACTAATTTACACTCCCACCAACAGTGTAAAAGCATTCCAATTTCTCCACAGCCTCCCCAGCATCTAACGTTTCTTGACTTTTTAATAATCACCATTCTGAATGGAATGGAATGTTATCTCATTGTGGTTTTGATTTAGATTTCTCTAATAATCGGTGATGATAAGCTATTATTCATATGTTTATTGGTCACATAAATGTCTTCTTTTGAGAAGTATCTGTTCATATCCTTCATCCATTTTTTGATGGGATTGTTTGTTTCTTGTAATTTAAGTCCTTGTAGATTCTGAATATTAGACCTTTGTCAGATGGGTAGCTTGCAAAAATTTTCTTTAATTCTGTTGTTTGTCTGTTCACTGTGATGCTAGTTTACTTGGCTGTATAGAAGCTCTTCAGTTTAATTAGATCCCATTTGTCAATTTTGGCTTTTGTTGCAATTGCTTTTGGTGTTTTCTTCATGATGTCTATGCACATGCCTATGTCCTGAATGACATTGCCTAGATTTTCTTCTAGGGTTTTTATGGTTTTGAGTTTTACATGTAAGTCTTCAATCCATCTTGAGAGAATTTTTATGTAAGGTTTAAGGAAGGGATCAATTCACTTTTTTGCATACGGCTAGCTAGTTTTCCCAGTACCATTTATTCAATAAGAAATGTTTTCCTCATTGCTTATTTTTGTCAGTTTTGTCAAAGATCAGATTGCTGCAGATGTGTGGTGTTATTTCTGAGGTCAATTTCTGTTCCATTGTCTTATGTCTGTTTTAGTACCAGTACCAAGCTGTTTTGCTTACTGTAGCCTTGTAGTGTAGTTTGAAGTCATGTAGTGTGATGCCTCCAGCTTCGTTCTTTTCATTTAAAATTGTCTTGGCTACATGGGCTCTTTTTTGGTTTCATATGAAATTTAAAGTATTTTTCTAACTCTGTAAAGAATGCCAATGGTAGTTTGATGGGAATAGCATTGAATCTGTAAATTACTTTGAGCAATATGGTCATTTTCACAATATTGATTTTTCCTATCCATGAGGGTAGGAATGTGAACATTTAGTGCTATCAATTTCCCTCTTAATGTTTAAGTTGTGTCCCAGAGATTCTGGTATGTTTTCTCTTTATTCTCATTAGTTTAAAAGAACTTCTTGATTTCTGCATTAATTTCATTATTTACCCAGGAGTTGTTCAGAAGTAGGTTATTCAATTTCCATGTAGTTGTGTGGTTTTGAGTGAGTTTCTTAATCCTGAGTTCTAATTTGATTACATGGTGGTCTGAGAGACTGTTATGAATTCAGTTCTTTTACATTTGTTGAGGGGTGTTTTATTTCCAATTATATGGTCTGTTTTAGAATAAGTACCATTTGGCACTGAGAAGAATATATATTCTGTTGATTTGGGGTGGAGAGTTCTGTAGAGGTCTATTTAGTCCACTTGATGAAGAGCTGAGTTCCAGGTCTGAATATACTTGTTAATTTTCTGTCTCATTGATCTGCCTAGTATTGACAGTGGAGCATTAAAGTCTCCCATTATAATTGCGTGGGCATCTAGATCTCTTTGTAAATCTCTCAGAACTTGTTTTATGAATCTGGGTGCTCCTGTATTGGCTGCATATATATTTAGGATAGTTGGTGCTTTGTCTTGCATTGATTTCTTTACCATTATGTAATGACCTTTGTCTTTTTTGTCTTTGTTGCTTTAAAGTTTAATCAAAGACTAGCATTGCCAACTCTACTTCTTCTTTTTTTTCTTTCCATTTGCTTGGTAAATTTTTCTCTATCACTTAATTTTGAGCCTATGTATGTGAGAAGGGTCTGCTGAATACAGCACACCAATTGGTCTTGACTCTTTACCCAATTTGCCAGTCAGTGTCTTTTAATTGAGGCATTTAGCCCATTTACATTTAAGGTTAATATTGTTATGTGTGAATTTGATCCATTCATCATGATGCTAGCTGATTATTTTGCACACTAGTTTATGTAGTGTCATTGGTCTTCATATTTTGGTGTGGTTTTGGAGTGGCTGATACTGGTTTTTCCTTTCCATATTTAGTGCTTCCTTCAGGAGCTTTTACAAAGCAAGCCTGGTAGTGACAACTCAGCATTTGCTTGTCTGGAAAGCATTTGCTTCTCCTTTGCTTATGAAGCTTAGTTTGGTTGAATATAAAATTCTAGGTTGAAAATTTATTTTTTCAAGAATGTTGAATATTGGCCCCTACTCTCTTCTGGCTGTAGTGTTTCTGCTGAGAAATCCACCATTAGTCTGATGGCATTCCCTTTGTAGATGACCTGGCCTTTCTTTCTGGCTGCTCTTAACATTTTTTTCCTTTATTTCAACATTGGAGAATCTGATGATTATGTGTCTTGTGGTTGATTTTCTCTTGGAGTATCTTTGTGGAGTTCTACGTATTTCCTGAATGTGAATGTTGGCCTGTCTTGCTAGGTTGGGGAAGTGCTCCTGTATAATATCCTGAAGATGTAAAGGACCTCTTCAAGGAGAACTACAAACCACTGCTCAAGGAAATAAGAGAGGACACAAACAGATGGAAAAACATTCCATGCTCATGGTTGGGAAGAATCAACATCATGAAAATGGCCATACTGCCCAAAGTAATTTTTTTTTTTTTTTTTGAGACAGAATCTAGCTCTGTCACCAGGAGCCAGGCTGGAGTATAGTGGCATGATCTTGGCACACTGCAACCTCTGCCTCCCAGGTTCAAGCAAATCTCCTGCCTCAGCTTCCTGAGTAGCTGGTACAACAGGTGTGTGCCACCATGTCCAGCTAATTTTAGTATTTTAGTAGAGACAGGGTTTCACCATGTTAGCCAGGATGGTCTCGATCACTTGACCCTGTGATCCTCCCAAAGGGCTGGGATTACAGACATGAGCCACCGCATCCAGCTGCCCAAAGTAATTTATAGATTCAACACTATCCCCATCAAGCTACCAATGACATTCTTCACAGAACTGGAAAAAACCACCTTAAACTTTCTCTGGAATGAAAAGAGAGCCTGCATAGTCAAGACAATCCTAAACAAAAAGAACAAAGCTAGAGGCATCATGCTACCTGAATTCAAACTATACTACAAGGCCACAGTATTCAAAACAGCATGATCCTGGTATCAAAACAGAGATGCAGACCAATGGAACAGAACAGAGGCCTCAGAGGCAACACCACACATCTACAACCATCTGTTCTTTGACAAACCTGACAAAAGCAAGCAATGGGGAAAGGAGTCCCTGTTTAATAAATGGTGTTGGGAAAACTGGCTAGCCATGTGCAGAAAACAGAAACTGGACCCCTTCCTGATACCTTACACTAAAATTAACTACAGATGGATTAAAGACTTAAACATAAGACCTAACACCATAGAAACCCTAGAAGAAAACCTAGGCAAAACCATTCAGGACATAGGCATAGGCAAGGACTTCATGACTAACACACCACAAGAAACGGCAACAAAAACCAAAATAGACAAATGGGGCCTAATTAAACTCCAGAGCTTCTGATCAGCAAAAGAAACAATCATTAGAATGAACTGGAAACCAACAGAATGGGAAACAATCTGACACATGGCTAATATCTATAATCTACAAAGAACTAAAACAGATTTACAAGAAAATGACAAACAAACTCATCCAAAAGTTGGCAAAGGACAGGAACAGACACTTTGCAAAAGAAGACATATATGAGACCAACAAAGATGAAAAAATGCTCATCATCACTGGTCATTAGAGAAATGTAAATCAAAACCACATTGAAATACCACCTTGCCAGTTAGAATGGTAATCATTAAAAAATCTGGAGACAACAGATACTGGAGAGGGTGTGAAGAATAGAAACACTTACACACTTTTGATGGGAGTGTAAATTACTTTAACCATTGTGGAAGACAGTGTGGGAATTTCTCAAGGACCTAGGAATAGAAATTCCATTTGACCCAGCAATGCCATTACTGGGTATATACCCAAGGGATTATAAAACATTCTGTTATAAAGACACATGCACATGTATGTTCACTGTGGCACTGTTTACAGTAGCAGAGACCTGAAACCAACCAAAATGCCCACTGATAGACTGGACAAGGAAAATGTGGCACATATACACCATGGAATACTATGCAGCCATAAAAAACAATGAGGTCGTGTCCTGGATGAATCTGGAAAATATCATTCTCAGCAAACTGACACAAAAACATAAAATCAAACATCACATGTTCTCACTCATAGGAAGGTGTTGAACACTGAGAACACTTGGACTCAGGGAGGAAAGCATCACATACTGGGGTCTGTTGAGGTGGGGTAGGGGAGGGATAGCGAGGGGTGGGGATGTTGGGGAGAGATAACATGGGGAGAAATGCCAGATATAGGTGATGGGGATGGAGGCAGCAAACCACATTGCCATGTATGTACCTATGCAACAATCCTGCATGATCTGCACATGTACCCCAGAACCTAAAGTACAATTTAAAAAAAAAAGAAGGCAGTCTGTTCCTTAGCAGAGCTAGTGCACTGTGCTGGGAGAATCCCCCTTGTCAGGATCAGCCACTCTCTTCAGAGCTTGAAGGCAAGAAAGATTAAGTCTACTGAACCTAAGACTTCAGCTGTCCCTCCTTCCAGATCCTCTGTTCTGGGGAGATGAGAGTTTTGTCTGTTAGTCCCACACTGGAGCTGCTGGATTTTCTGCAGAAATGCCCTGACCAGTGAAGAGGAATTTAGAGGAGCAGTCTGGCCACATTCATGTTGCTGCACTGTGGTGAATTCTGCCAAATTCAGACCTCTCAGTCTCCTTAGCACTGTCAGGGAAAAAACCACCTACTAAAGCCATAGTAATGGAAAACACCCCTCCCCCCACCAAGTTATATCCTCCCAGGCTAACTCCAGACTGCTGTTCTGGCAATGAAAATTTCAAGACAGTAGTTCTTAACTTGTTGGGCTTGGTGAATGTGAAACCCACTGAGTGAGACCACTTGGATCCCTGGCTTCAGCCCTTTTTCCAGGGAAGTGGATGGTTCTCCTGTCTCACTGGAGTTCCAGGTACTGCTGGAGAATGGAAAAAAAAAAAACTTCTACAGCTCAGTGTCTGCCCAGTCACCCAGTTTTGTGCTTGAAACCTAGGGTGATGTAGGCTCATGAAGGAATCTTCTGATCTGTGGGATGTAAAAATCCATGGGAAAACTTTAGTACCCCAGGTGGGTAGCGCAGTCCCTCACTGCTTCCCATGGCTTGGGGAGGGAAGTCCCCTGGCTCCCTGCACTTCCCAGGTGAAGTGCCACTCCACCCTGCTTCTGCTCATTCTCTGTGAGTTGCAACAACTGCTTAGCAGTCCCAATGAAATGAACTAGCTGCCTCTCTTGGAAATGCAGAAATCGTCCACCTTCTGCAGTGGTCTTGCTGGGAGCTACAGACCAGAGCTGTTTCTGTTTAGCCATCTCGGCCCCTCCCTCCTGAAATTCTCACTTTTTTAATTGACATATTTTATTTTACATGATGCAGTCAAAAAAGTGATATATTGTCTTAGTGACTTCATGAGGGAGAAAAATGCCTGCAAAGCGTTGAATCAATTCAAACATTTCAACTCTTGCTTTAGAGTGATGTCTGTGTTAACAGATAATTTACTTATGTAACTTATACAAATCTTCTCTATCAAATATCAATGGAAGCATTTAACCATGAAAAAAAGGGATTTATGTACTTTCATATTCTTACTATTTGGACAGCCAATGTTAAACATTTACTTTTTATACATTAAAGGGTTATAAACATAGACCTTTGTGTAGTTTCATGCTATATGTAGAAAACCTAAAGATTTTCATTACCTTATTCCTCAATAATAAGGTTCTGAAGTTTTTCAATTACTAGATATATTTATATCAGAATGTCATGTAACTAAATTCTGTCCCAAAGAATATGGGAAGAAGTTATATATGGCATTTCTGGGCCCCAAAGTAGTCTGTACTGTAGTGTTCTTCTCCAAATACTCTCCCCATCTGCAGGTTAAACACGAGAAGGAGGAGGCTCCACATTGGAATAACCACATGTAAAAAAGAGTCAGAATTACTAAATGACTATGTCCTGGAAACTCTCCAAACTGTATGGGACCAAGGCCCAAGTGAGAAATGTTAGGTATTGATTATACAATAGACAGTCTACCCAGATTAATACTGGAGCTAACTCATGGTTTCTGTTTCCAGCTTCTGTGCTTCTGTCATCTCAATGGCTTTCATAGTCAGAAGGATGGTGAATAGATGGAAGTGTTGGTCTTGGTAAACCCAAAGCTCATGATCCATAATACCCAAGATTTCAGAGGTAAATACAGTATGTGTTTTAGAACATCTGTAAACCTTTCTAAGAATGATTTTGTACAATATTATTTTATTATAAGTGGAATTTTTTTCTTAATTTTCTTTTTAGGTGCTCATTGTTAGTGTACAGAAATGCAACTCATTTTTGTATGTTGATTTTGTTTCCTGTAAGTTTACAGAAACCATTTATAAGTTGTAACAGGGGTGTGTGTGTGTGTGTGTGTGTGTGTGTGTGTGTGTGTGTGTGTATGTGTGTAGTCTAGGACTTTCTACATATAAAATCATGTCATCTGCAAGCATAGATAATTTAGTTTTTCTTGCTTATTTGGATGCATTTTGTTTATTTTTGTTGTCTGTTTATTTTGGCTAGGATATCCTGTACTATGTGAGAGCGAGCATCAACAATTAAAACAGAATAATACTGGCATAAATAAATAAAGACAGGCACATAAAGTAATGAAACAAAAAAGAAGGTCCAGAAATAAACACATACATACAGTAAACTAATCTTTGATGAGGGTAGCAAAAACACACAAAAGGCCACATGCGAAAAAATATAACTGAACTCCTATCTTGTACTGTACATAAAATCTAACTGAAAATCGATTAAAACCTTAAACATAAAACTCCTAGAAGAAAACACAAGGAGAAAACTTCTTAATACTGGCACTATGATGTTTTATAAATATGACACCAAAAGCACAAACATTAAAAGTAAAAATAGATGACTGGGGATATATCAGACCAAAAAGCTTCCCTACAACAAAAGAAACAACAGAAGAAAAAAAAACATAAAATTGGAAAAAAATATTTGTAAGTCATATGTTTGATAAGGAATTAACAGTCAAAATATATAAGACACTTCTGTACAACTCAATAGACAACAAACAACATGATTTAAAAATGGGCAAATGACTTGAATAGATATTACTTCATAGAAGATATAGAATGACCAAGTTACACAGAAAGATGCTTCCTATCACTAATTATTGGAGAAACGTAAATCAATAGCACAATGAGCTCTCATCTCACACTCATTAGGATAGCTATTATCAAAATAGTATTAGCAAAGATCTGAAGAAAGTAAAACCATTTACGCTGATGATGGAAATGTAAAATGTTGAAGCTGCTGTGGAAAAGAGTATGGAGGTCCTCAAAAAATTAAAAATAGAACTACGATATGATCCAACAATTCTACTTCTGGGTATGTATTCAAAGAAATTAAAACCAGAATCTCAAAGAGATATCTGCACTCACATATTAATTACACACATTTACATTAAAAAGATATGGAAGGGGAGAGATGCCAGATACAGTATGCACTTAAAGTAAAATAAAATAAAAGATATGGAAGCAACTTAAATGTTCAGGGCAGAAGTATGGATACAGAATATGTGGTATACATGTACAGCGTAATATTTTTCAGCTTTACAAAGGCAGGAAATCTTGTCATTTTGACAACATAAGTGAGCTTAAAGAAATTATGCTAAGTAAAATAAACCAGTAATGGTAAGACAAACACTACATGATGCCACTTCTATGATAAATTTGAAATAGCAAAACAAATTGACACATATACTAGCATGGTGGCTGCCAGGGGGTGGAAGGAGAGGGAAATAGGGTAATATTATTTAAAGAGTGCAAAATTTCACTTATGTAAGATGAATAAGTCCTAGAGATCTGCTATAAAGCATAGTACCTAAAGGTAACAATATTGTACATATATAAAAATTACTAAGACTGTGGACCTTATGTTAAGTATTATAATTACACAAAAAATTATAACAAACAATTATATGTCTTTAGACTCATCAAGTTGTATAAACTAAATGTGTATGACTTTTTTTATTTTAATCACACCTCAATAAAAAGTTTAAAAATGAAATAAAATATCCACTCAAATAATATGTATATCCACCAAATATCCAAAAGATTTTGGGTACATAAATTGTTAATTAGTATTATATATTATTATAATATTGTTAATTATATGAATAATTAGAAATAAGTTCATAATTTAAAATCATCTACCCATGTTAAAGAGAAGGTAGAAGTAAAATGTAGAATTAGAAAGAATTTGGATGGAGAATGGACCTTCTAGCACTTAACTGGACACAGCTCATCACTTGATTCTATTGTCCTGGTAGAAAGAGATTTTTTAAATGACACATGTGAAATTTTATTAGAAAGACTAAATAAAAATTATTGAATATGTTTTGCCTAAATACACACACAAAGAGAGAGAGAGAGAGAGAGAAAGATACAAGTAGAAAAAGTCCTATTTAGCAAGCTGAAAGTATGATTCTAGCAGAAGTAATTCAGCGAAGATAGTAACCAAATCCCTTTAAAAGGATTTAAGCGGACATTAAAAGACAGAGAAGCACAACTCACCACTTTGCAATTTTGCATCAAATTGTGTGAGGCAATATGCAGAGAACTGATAAGCAAATGAGTAAAAATAGTAAACAAACAAGAGTACACAGTTTAATATTTTTTTCTGATGAAACTAGCCAAAATACTCCCAATATGAAATTCTTCATGTGCCTTAATGGAACTATACAGGTAAGCTTGAAAGTGAGAGGTGCTCAATGACCCAGTGATAATCTGATTAGTACAAAAATATGTCACTCATGGAAAAATACACCTGCTTTGACTGTTAATGTTAGTGAATTTCCCTTTAACAAAATAAAAAATTGATGCATTTTAATATTAACATAAATTAATTTTCTTCTTAATTTTAGTAGAGAAATTCTTAATCCAAAGTCACACTGTGAATAAAATATAACATTAAAGAATACAGTATTAAGTAGAGAAGCTCATTTGTTTCGAGAATAAAATAATCGATTACTTTCTTAATTGTTTGTACACCACCATTCTTTTAAGAGAACCTTTACACAACTTAACTATATTCATTTCCAGGTGTTTACAGATGTAATGTTGGGGTTCAGGATTCCCTCAGCTCCCCTGAGAGAACATTTCTCCAGGTTCGTGGTCTCCTGCCCTCTCAAGAGTAAGAGAGGGGACCACGACACAGTGCACAGTAAATGCCAGATTCAAAGTATTTGTAGAAAGTGATTTATTTAAAGAGACAAAAAGGAGGAGGAGAGAGAAACAGCTAACTCTCACACTGAGTGAGAGAAAGAAAAGCCACTCTCACAAATAAGTGAGAAGGGTTCCCAGAGGGAGAAAATCAAAAGAAGGAAAGCTCCTTTCACACTGAGTCAGAGAATCCAGAAAGATAGAACCCAGGAGAGGAAAGCAGCTTCCACACTGAGTGGAAGGGAATAGAGAGAAATGGAGTTTAGGAGGAGAAGACGGGCTTCCACGAGAGAGTGTGGAAGGGAACTCCAGAGGGGAAGGAGAGAGAAAGATGGCTTCCATGAAGGGAGCGTTCGTAGAAAGGCATCCAAACATGGAGTCTGAAGGGCGGTGGAAGAAGGGGGGTTTTAACCTGGGAGGAACCCCCACCTTTTCTAAAACCCCTGGCCAATGAAAGGAGTTCCTTAGAACTTCCGTTGGAGTGATTGACTCTTAGTTTCTTTTCTCACCCATGAAATTCAAACATAAACCCCCGTTAAATCTCCTGGATGGAGAGAGATGGGAGTGGGGCATGGCACTAGGAAGTTCTTGCCCTTAAAAGTACGCCCCCTTGTGGAACCGGAAAGAGAACACATACTCTCACTGGGATATTCTTTAAAATGTTACACTGAGCTCAAAATATGTCTTTAAATGTAATTTACCTATATAAACATCACATTATACAGCATGAGAAGAGATGAAAATATGTGGTATATTCAGACAATTGACTATTTTATTTGCTAAAAAGATATAAATTTTTGATATTCTTCATACCATTAATGAATATTCCAAACTTCAGGCTGGGTTAAAAAAAGTCTGGAACAAGAAGATTCCATATGGTATGCTTCTGAGGAGTATGAGCATGGGTTGGCAGGGGAGAACAGGAGAGGATCATTTTGTGGGAAAGAAGTGGTTGAGCTGCTCTTGTATATGTCACTGCATCAGCAGCCCTGCCTGGCTTCCTAGCAGTGGCCTAGCAGTAAACTAAAATTCTGCATGCTCCCAATGCTGGCTGGGGAAATTTGGCGTATGTTGTCAACTATCCTGAAGATAACTAAAGAAGAAGGATAAGACAGATGCTTCATTAGCCATAAAAGTGAAAAGAGCAGACCAGAAAACATCTGACTTAGTAGTGTTGTGTCTCCCATGGAAAACAACTGAACAGGATCTGAAAGAATATTTCAGTACCTTCAGAGAAATTCTTATGGTGCCGGTCAAGAAGGATGTTAGAAGTGGCTATTCAAAGGGATTTGGCTTTGTTAATTTTATAAAATATGAAACCCAGGTGAAAGAATGTCATAGCAACATAAGACAGATAGATGATGGTGTGACTGTACACTTCCTAATTCTAAGTAAACCCCAAATGAAACTTTGAGAAGTAAAAGGTTATTTATAGGATGTTGTACAGAGAATATGAATTCTGATAAGCTGCACTAGTTCTTTTGTCAGTGCAGAGAAGTGGTAGATAGAGAAGTGGTAGATGTCTTCATTCCCAAACCATTCAGGACCTTGGTCTTTGTTACATTGCAGATTAATAGCTTGCCCAGTCTCTCTGTGGAGAGGACTTGATTATTAAAGGAATCAGGATACCTATATCCAATGCAAGCATAAGCACAATAGCAATAAACAGAAAGAGGTGGAAGATTTAGAGGTAATCCAGGTAGCTTTGAAAATCAGAGTGGATTTGGTAACTGTAGTGGGAGTCAAGCTAACCTGAGAAACAATCAAGGTAGTAACATAGAGGATGGAATGAACTGCAGGGTCAGGCAGTGGTTTTAATTGAGACTTTAGCTTGAGCATGGGTTCTGAGTCTTCTGGCTGGAAAATGCAGAGTGGGGTTATGGTTGATTGAAATAGAATAGTGGGATTACAAATTTTTCTAAACTCATGTTTAAGTATACATAAAATACATATGCACTAAAAGCTTTCCAAATTGGTTTGTTCAATGTGGAATATTCAGCAGTATTTTTTAACATTGTTCTTTTTTTTTAAAAAAGGAAGAGCTAATGGGATTTTATAAGTTTTTCATATGAAGTGTTGAAATATTGAGTGGTTGAAAGAGAACTCTTGTTAGCCTGATTCCATAAATCAACAGTATACAATAGGTATCAAAAGGATTCCTTTGTAATATTTTGTCCCTGAATGTGTCAAATCTTTGCACATTCAAAATGGAAACCATTGATTAAGTTACATTCTTTTCTTCTTGTTTTAAGCCCCATCATATGGATTTTTTTCCTTAAGAAAACTCTTTTGGAGAAACTGTGGTGTCAAGTGTTTGGTTCTTTTGTTTCTGTTTGTTAACACTTGTTTCCTTCTAATATGGTTTGGCTGTGTCCCCACCCAAATCTCATCTTGAATTGTAGCTCTCTTAATTTCTGTATGTTGTAGGAGGCACCCAGTGGGAGATAATTGAATCATGGGAGCAGTTTCCTCATACTGTTCTCAGGTAGTGATAAGTCTCACCAGATGTGATGATTTTATAAGAGGAAACCCTTTTTGCTTGCTTTCATTCTTTCTTGCTACTGTCACGTAAGAAGAGCCTTTAGCCTTCTGCTGTGATTGTGAGATCTTGAAAACCACACCATTAAACCTCTTTTTCTTTATAAAACACCCAGTCTTGGGTATGTCTTTATTAGCAGCCTGACAACAGACTAATACAATAAATTGGTACCAGTAGAGTGAGGTGCTTCTGTGAAGGTACCCAGAACTGTGGCAGCAATGTTGGAACTGGGTAACAGGCAGAGGTGAAACAGTTTGAGGGCTCAAAAGAAGACAGGAAAATGAGGGAAAGTTTGAAACTTCCTAGAGACTTGTTGAATGGCTTTGACCAAAATACTGATAATGAGATGGACAACGTAATCCAGGCTGAGGTGGTCTCAGATGGAGATGAGGAACTTGTCAAGAAGTGGAGTAAAGGTGACTTGCTATTTTTTAACAAAGAGACTGGTGGCATTTTACCTCTGCCCTAGAGATTTGTGAAACTTTGAACTTGAGGAAGATGATTTAGAGTATCTGGCAGAAGAAATTTCTAAGCAGCAAAACATTCAAGAGATAATTTGAATGCTGTTAAAAGCATTAAGTTTTAAAAGGGAAACAGAGCATAAAATTTTGGAAAATATGCAGCCTGACCATGCAATAAAAAAGTAAAACCCATTTCTAAGGAGAAATTTAAGTCCGCTTCAGAAATTCGCATTAAGTAACAAGGAGCCAAATGTTAGTCACCAAGATGATGGGAAAAATGTCTCCAGGGCTTGTTAGAGCTGTTGTGGCAGCCCCTCCCGTAACAGGCCCAGAAGGCCTAGGAGAAAAACATGGTTTTGTGGGCTAGGCCCAGGACTTCCCTGCTGTGTACAGCCTATGGACTTGTTGTCCTGCCTCCCAGCCACTCTAGTCATGGCTAAAGGGGGTTAAGATACAGCTCAGGCCATGGCTTCAGAAGGTGCAAGCCCCAAGCCTTGGCAGCTTCCACATGGTGTTGAGCCTGCAGGTACACAGAAGCGAAGAATTGGGGTTTGGAAACCTCCACATCAATTTCAGAGAATATGAGAATATCTGGAAATACATTGATGTCCAAGCAGATGTTTGCTACATGGGTGGGGCCCTCATGAAGAACCTCCTTTAGGGCAGTGTTGAAAGGAAATGTGGGGTGGGAGTCTCACAGAGTCCCTACTGGGGCACTGCCTAGTGGAGCTGTAAGAAGAGGGCCACCATAATTCTGACCCCATAGTGGTAGATCAACTGACAGCTCGCATCATGCACCTGGAAAAGCCACAGACACTGAATGCCAGCCTGTGAAAGCAGCCTAGACAGAGGCTATACCCTGCAAAGCCACAGGGGTGGAGCTGACCAAGACCATGGGAACCCACTTCTTACATCAGCTTGACCTGGATGTGAGACATGGAGTCAAGGAAGATCATTTTGGAGCTTTAAGATTTGACTGCTGGATTTTGGATTTGCATGGGGCCTTTAGCCACTTCGTCTTGGCCCATTTTTCCTATGTGGAGGGGGTGTATTTATCCAAATGCCTGTACTTCTATTGTACCTAGGAAGCTTGCTTTTGATTTTACAGGCTCATGGGCAGAGGGACTTGCCTTGTCTCAGATGAGACTTTGGCCTGTGAACTTTTAAGTTAATGCTGAAATGGGTTAAGACTTTGGAGGACTGCTGGGAAGGCATGATTGGTTTTGAAATGTAAGGACAGGAGATTTGAGAGAGGCTAGGTGCAGAATGGTATGATTTATCTGTGTCTGAACCCAAATCTCATCTTGAACTGTAGCTCCCACAATTCCCACATGTTGTGGGCAGGACCCAGTGGGAGATTATTGAATCATGGAGGCAGTTTTCCTCATACTTTTCTCAAGGTAGTGAATAAGTCTTACCATATCTGATGGTATTATAAGGGGAAACCTCTTGTGTTTGGTTTCATTCTCTCTTGCTGTCATCATGTAAGAAGCATCTTTCACTTTCTGCTGTGATTGTGAGGCATTGCCAGTCATGTGGAACTGTCCATTAACTCTTTTTATAAATTACCCAGACTTGGGCATGTCTTTATCAGCAGCATGAAAATGAAATAATACATCCTCATATACAAAAGTTCAATATAAAGCCTTCATTTAATCTCTGCAGTTCATCTCATTTCAAATTTTTCTGGAAGAAGCACTTCACTGAAAGAAGTGCTGTAAATTTTCTGCCACAAGTATACTTCTGTTTACATGGAATGTTTTTCCATCTTTGTGTCCTTTCTTATTTCCTTGAGCAGTGGTTTGTAGTTCTCCTTGAAGAGGTCCTTCACATCCTTTGTTAGTTTATTCCTAGGTATTTTATTATCTTTGTAGCAATTGTGAATAGGATTTCACTCATGATTTTGCTCTGTTTGTCTGTTATTGGCATATAGGAATGCTCATGATTTTTGCACATTGATTTTGTATCTGAGACTTTGCTGAAGTTGCTTATCATCTTAAGGAGATTTGGGGCTGAGGCAATGGGGGGTCTTCTAAATACACAACTATGTGGTCTGCAAATAGTGACAATTTGACTTCCTCTTTTCCTAATTTAATACCCCCCTTTATCTCTTTTTCTTGCCTGATTGCTCTGGCTAGAACTTCTAATACTATGATGAATTGGAATGGTGAGAGAGGGAACTCTTGTCTAGTGCCAATTTTCAAAGTGCTTCCAGTTTTTGCCCATTCAGTATGATATTGGCCGTGGGTTTGTTATATATAGCTCTTATTATTTTGAAATACGTTCCATCAATACCTAGTTTATTGAGAGTTTTTAGCATGAAGGGGTATCTAATTTTATCAAAGACCTTTTTTCAACTATTGAGATAATCATGTGGTTTTTGTCATTGGTTCTGTTTATGTGATGGATTATGTTTATTTATTAGGGTATGCTGAACAAGCCTTGCATCTCAGGGATGAAGCCTACTTGATCGTAGTAGAGAAGCTTTTTGATGTGCTGCTGGATTCTGTTTGCCAGTATTTTATTGAGGATTTTTGCATCAATGTTCATCAGAGATATTGGCCTGAAATTTTGTTGTGTTACTGCCATGTTTTGCTATCAGGACGATGATGGCCTCATAAAATGTGTCAAGAAGGAGTCCTTCTTTTTCTCTTGTTTGGAATAATTTTAGAAGGAATGGTCCAGATCTGCTTTATACCTCTGGTAGAATTCAGCTGTGAATCCATCTGGTCCTGGGCTTTTGTGGTTGGTAGGCTATTAATTACTGCCTCAATTTCACAACTGTTATTGTTGTATTCAGGGATTCCACTTCTTTTCGATTAAGTCTTAGGAGACTGTTTGTGTCCAGGAATTTATCAATTTCCCCTAGATTTTCTAATTTATTGGCATAGAGGTGTTTATAGCATTTGTGAGGGTAGTTTGTATTTCTGTGGACTCAGTGGTGATCTCCCCTTTATCATTTTTCATTGTGTCTATTTGATTCTTCTCTTTTCTTCTTTATCTAGCTAGTGGTTTATTTTGTTAGTCTTTTCAAAAAAGCTCCTGGATTCATTGATTTTTTGAAGAGTCTTTCCCATCTCTAGCTTCTTCAGTTCTGCTCTGATCTTAGTTATTTATTGTCTTCTGCCAGCTTTTGAATTTGTTTCCTCTTGCTTTTCTAGTTCTCTTAATTGTGATGTTAGATTGCTGATTTTAGACCTCTCCTCCTTTCTCCTATGGGCATTTAGTGCTATAAATTACACTCTAAACACTGCTTTAGCTACGTCCCAGAGATTCCAGTACATTGTGTCTTTGTCCTTATTTGTTTCAAAGAACTTATTTATTTCTGACAAAATTTTGTTATTTACCCAGTAGTCATTCAAGAGCAGGTTGTTCAGTTTCCATGTAGTTGTGTGGTTTTGAGTCAGTTTCTTAATCCTGCCTTTTAATATGATTGCACTGGGGTCTGAAATACTGTATGTTATGTTTTGTGCTTTTTCATTTGCTGAGGAGTGTTTGACTTCAATTATGTGCTAATTTTAAAATAAGTGCAATGTTATGCTGAGAAGAATGTATAGCCTGTTGATTTGGGGTGGAGCATTCTGTAGATGTCTATTAGGTCCACTTAGTCCAGAGCTGAGTTCAATGGGGTGTTAAAGCCTCCAACTATCATTGTTTGGGAGTCAAAGTCTCTTTATAGATCTCTAAGAACTTGTTTTATGAATCTGGGTGCTCTTATATTGGGCGCATATATATTTAGGATAGTTAGCTCTTCTTGTTTCATTGATCCTTTTACTGTTATGTAATACTCTTCCTTTTAAAAAAATATTTGTTGGTTTAAAGTCTGTTTTATCAGAGACTAGGGTTGCAACCCTCTTTTTCTGTTGTTTTTCATTTGCTTTGTAAATATTCCTTCATCTCTTTATTTTGAGCCTATATGTGTCTTGGCATGTCAGATGGGTCTCCTGAACACAGCACACTGATGGGTCTTGACTCTTTATCCAATTTGCCAGTCTATGTTTTTTAATTGGGGCATTTAGCCCATTTAGATTTAAGTTTAATATTATTATGTGTTAATTTGATACTGTCATTATGGCTAGCTGTTCATTTTGCCCATTAGTTGATGCCGTTTCTTCACAGTGTCGATGGCCTTTACAATTTGGTATGTTTTTGCAATGGCTGGTACTGGTTTTTCCTTTTCATATTTAGTTCTTCTTTCTGAAGCTCTTATAAGACAGGCCTGGTGGTGATAAAAACTCTCACCATTTGTTTATTTGTAAAGGATTTTATTTCTCTTTCACTTAGTTTGACTGGATATGAAATTCCAGGTTGAAAATTCTATTCTTTAAGAATTTTTAATATTGGCCTCATTCTCTTCTGGCTAGAAGGGTTTTCTGTAGAGAGATTCTATGTTAGTCTAATGGGATTCCCCTTGTGGGTAAAGCAACATTTCTTTCTGGATGTGCTTAACATTTTTTTCTTAATTTTGACCCTGGTGAATCTGATGATTATGTGTCTTGGGGTTGCTCTTCTCAAGGAATATCTTTGTGGTGTCCTCTGTGTTTCCTAAATTTGAGTGTTCTCCTGTCTTTTTACATTGGGGAAGTTCTCCAGAATAATATCCTGAAGAGTGTTTTCCAACTTGGTTCTATTTTTCCTGTCACTTTCCTGTACACCAATCAAACATAGGTTTGGTCTTTTCACATCATCCCATATTTCCTGGGGTCTTTGCTCCTTTTCATTCTTTTTTCCCTAACCTTTTCTTTACACTTTATTTCATAAAGTTGATTTTCAATCTCTGATATTTTTTTCTTTTCCTTGATTGATTCAGCTATTGATACTTGGGTATGTTTTACGAAGTCCATGTACTGTGTTTTTCAGTTCCATCAGGTCATTTATGTTCTTCACTAAATTGGTTATTCTAGTTAGCAATTCATTTAACCTTCTTTCAAGGTTAGAATATGCTCCTTTAGCTCAGATAAGTTTGTTATTACCCAGCTTCTGAGGCCTACTTGTGTCAATTCATCAAACTCATTCTTCATCCATTTTTTTTTCCCTTGCTGGCGAGGAGTTGTGATCCTTTGGAGGAGAAGAGGTGTTCTGGTTTTTGGAATTTTCAGCCTTTTTGCACTGGTTTCTCCATCTTCATGGTTTTTATCTACCTTTGGTCTTTGATGTTGGTGACCTTTGGATGGGGTTTATGTGTGGATTTTGTTGTTGTTGATGATGTTGATGCTACTCCTTTCTGGGTTTGTTGGTTTTCCTTCCAGCAGTCAGGTCCCTCTGCTGCAGGTCTGCTGGAGTTTTCTGGAGGTCTATTCCAGACTCTGTTTGCCTGGGTTACACCAGCAGAGGCTGCAGAACAGCAAAGATTAGTGCCTGTTCCTTCCTCTGGAAACTTCATCCCAGAGAGGAACCTGCCAGATGACAGCCAGAGCTCCCCTGTATAAAGTGTCTGTTGACCCCTGGTGGGAAGTTTCTCTCAGTTAGGAGGCACAGTTGCCAGAGACTCACTTGAGGAGACAGTCTGTCCCTAAGCAGAGCTCAAGTGCTATGCTGGGAGATCCATTCTCTCTTAAGAACTGGCAGGCAGGAACATTGACATTTCCTGATGCTGTGCCCACAGCTGCCCCTTCTCCCAGGTTTTCTGTCCCAGGGAGATGGGAGTTTTATTTATAAGTCCTGACTGAGGCTGCTGCCTTTGTTTCAAAGATGCCCTGCCCAGAGATGAGGAATCCAGAAAAGTAGTCTGACTACAGCCTCTTTGCAGATCTGTGATGGGCTCCACCCAGTTCAAAATTCCTGGTGATTTTGTTTATACTGTGAGGAGAACACCACCTATTCAAGCCTCAGTTATGGTGGATGCCCCTCCCCCCACCAAGTTCAAGCCTCCCAGGCTGACTTCAGACTGCTGCGGTGGCAGCAAGAATTTCCAGCCAGTTGATCTTTCGATTGCTGGGCTCTGTGGAGGTGGGATCCACTGAGCTAGACCACTTGGCTTCTGGCTTCAGCCGACTTTCCAGGAGAGTTAACAGTTCTCTCACTGGCTTTCCAGGTATCACTGCATTATGAAAAAAAACCTCCTGCAGCTAGCTGGGTGTCTGTCCAAAGACCACCCAGTTTTGTGCTTGAAACCCAGAGCCCTGGTAGTATAGGCACCTGAGGGAATCTCCTGATCTGTGGGTTTTGAAGATCATGGGAAAAGCATAGTATTTGGGCTGGATAGCACCGTTCTTCCTGGCACAGTCCGTCAAGGCTTCCCTTGGCTAAGTAAGGGAGCTCCTCAATCCCTTGTGCTTCCAGGGTGGGGATGATGCCCCACCCTGTTTCAGCTCACACTTCATGGGCTGCACCCACTGTCTAACGAGTCCCAAAGAGAAGAGCCAGGTACCTCAGTTGAGAATGCAGAAATCACCTGTCTTCTGTGTTGATTCGCTGGGAGCTGCAGACCAGAGCTCTTCCTATTCAGCCATCTTACAAGCCATCTGAATTTTAAAAATTCTTAAGTTAAAAAAAAACTTGCCATCTAGAAGTAATAATAAAAAATAATCTCTTATTTTAGGTCATTCATTAGGACAATTCAATCAGTGCATTTGGCATGCTAGTTGCTCACTAAATGTTTATAATAAATCCATGAATTAATTATTACAGTGAATTGAAGAGGTGCCTTTTCTGAACATTACCACTTTCATAAAACTTACGGTATTCCAAAATTTTACTCAGTTAACTTAATTTCATTGTGACTAGTTCCCTACTCTTGCATTTTACAAAACAAGATATATATTACTTTATACTACTTGGCTATAATTTTCCACTTAACTAGTCTTTATTGATTATTTTAATCTTAAATGATTTATATCAGTTTCCCAAATACATGAATTTCACAATTATAATGCTTGAAATTACCCTCTTTTTTTAATCCTCCCTTTTCTTCATAGAGCTGTGTATAAACTATATTGCTAAAACCCATTGCATATATTGTTCATTTTTTTTAAATATTGCATGAATAACTACAGATTCCTCTTTAAATTTGCTTCTTCTTCAATGGTATCTTTGAATTCTTGACCAAATATTTTAAACTCTAGAGAAATATTGTATATTCATTTATTCAACTACTTTTCAGAGGCATCTGTCTCAGCAACTTTATCAGATATGCCATAATAAGGCCTGTCCTCCATTACCAATGCAATTATCTATGCTTGCATTTTTTCAAAGAAGTTTCATAGTGGAAATTATTCTCTTTTATGGCATTAGGGCTACAAGTGGCAACAGATGCACTCACATGTAATGAAGCACAAGCCCCCAGTTTGGCATTGCTAGTCAAGCATTTCCACTTATAGGAGATGTCAGTTTTTGCACTCAATAAGCTATCCTGCTAAATTAATCTTTGGTTGGCATTTATGTCTACTTGAAACTAGCTTACCACTTCCTCAGTATGG
Organism: Cheracebus regulus; assembly: GCA_963574635.1. Classification (NCBI taxonomy): domain Eukaryota; kingdom Metazoa; phylum Chordata; class Mammalia; order Primates; family Pitheciidae; genus Cheracebus; species Cheracebus regulus. The sequence continues at coordinate 19,916 of CAUYQU010060398.1, forward strand.
CATCATGACAGCCTAACAGATGGGCCAAAGGACATGCATGCCAGATGATCTGAATGACAACCAGGTTTAAATATTATGGGATGCATTCCTTTATTCAAATGCTATAATAATGACATACATCAAATATGTATATATTTAAAAATGAGAAAATGAGTACTATTTCAGCTTTATATGTATGTATATTTTTAAGCATATGTCAAATTTAAAGACAAATTACAGCCATATTTACACCTATGTTCATGCCTGTGCAAATACCAGTTAAATAAAATTAAGGCCAAGCTCAGAATCCCAGGCCCTTAGAATAACAAGAAATATTAAAGGCACCTTCCCTTAGGAGAAGCATTGAAATGTTCAAAGTCACATACCTGGTTTATTAATCAATGTTCTTCCCAAATGTCTCAATACAGACTATATTCTGTCCTGCTCCTTGGACACTGTGCATATTCTGGCTCCTGATTTACTGCACTCTCAATTATTCACTTTTCCTTACTCCCTAGTACATATCTCTTTCATATTTCTGTCTCCTCATCTAGCTTTCTACCCTTGTGATTACCACAACCTCTAAGAATACTGATTTTCATGATCGGTCTGTTTGTACTTATTTTAATTTACTGTTATTACTATTTACTATTCTATTGCTTTTTGGTAACAGAAAATTAACTTCCCCTTTGAATTCGTACTCCTAGCTCTTGCATCCAGTGTATGTCTTTATTTCACTTTTGTTTTTTCTTTTTAAGTTTTGGGCCTATTGTTATTCATGTGAAGAAATCTCAGATTTTTGTATTTCCCACTCTTAGTGACATTAAGAAAATTGTTTATAATATGTAAGCAGATGAATGCTTCAAGGTTATGTTGTTAAATCTGAGTATTCTTCCAAAATAATAATATTTTCTCCTGAGAGGTAAGAGGATTTAAATGTTTTATGATTTTACTAGGTTTATCCAATACAGGTTAAAATAGAAATCTAAGACAATTAAATAATTTGGAATCAAAAGCATTTCCAATAAAACATGATTCTGCATAATCATATATATATATAATATAAATGTTTAATTGTCCCAATTCTTCTCAACATTAAACTTGGATTTCCACTATATTTTCATAAAATTATTTAATTTAATTGTAAAGAAATTTACATTATAATTTAATCTAGCACTTTACTTTTAAGAAGCTAAGATTGCATGTCATTTTATAGGTTATATAAACAATCTCAGAGAGCTTAAATGTTTCCTGTAGGGTCACCCAAGGAGCATCTTAATAAAGGCTATCATCCATTCTTTACATCTTCCATAAATTCCTTCCAGTATACTTCTATATATAGTTCATATTTAAATAAATATTTTCATAGGCATTAGTCAACTTTCATTAACTATATTAAATTCTCAAATTGCCCAATTGTCTGGCAGCTAATTATGGTTTGATGATAAACTACAACATTTTTCTTCAAAGATTATTTAAAGTAATATTTAAGTAACAAAATGAAATAATTATATCTGCATCAATTTAAAGCATAGTTCGCTACTGTGCTTTAATTATTAATTACAAATTTGAAGAGATAATTATTAATAGAATTAGTCAGATGTAATCTGGTTTTGTTGGGCTCTTGACTCTATCTCCAGGATTAAGTATTTATTTTTGTAAGCCTCTGGAATCTTTAGTTCTTCAACTTTTTCCTCTTGAATCATGCCTCCCTGAAAAATGAATAGGAAATATCTCACACATTATGCCAGGTTGAACTCAGTGCATCACAGTTCTCAGTCACCAAAGTAAATGTCCTCATTGGTGAGTGTAACATTCCAAAAATAGAATGTGTGCATCTTAAGCTCTGTAGGAATCTCTGTCAATGGCTTTGCCTCAGGGCCCCACATCTGCCAATCCTGGATCAAAAAGATCAAGGGCAAAAGAAGGGGAAGTATATTAGATAAGGGAGTGATTCACTGACCTTTCAGATAAAGGTAACTAAAAAATAGAGAAGAAAACCTATAAGTACAAAAAGAAATGTTCTAATATGGTACTTGCAATAGTTTCCAGAAATATATAATATTTCTTGATTCTAAAAAACTCTGCTTAATGCTGTGTAAATTTCATTTTCTTTTATTTTTTGTCTGGAAGGCAAAATATGTTTCTTTGAGATAAACCCTAACTTGGAAAAGAATCTGTAAATGTTCATAAAATGCTGTATTAAGTGACTGCAGAGTTTAAAAATATATTTGATAATTTGGGAAAGTCACCTTCAGATGAATGACTGGTACTGCTTAACTGGAAATAGAAAATCCCATTGTTAAAATTGTGAGTTTTTCCGTGTGTTTGGTCTATGTGTCTCCTGATCAGAATCTTCATGGTTTTGTCAGCTTGTAATTTCTCACTTTCCTCACTGGAATAAGACGGAGCTTTTAGTAGTAAAATTGTACACACAATAATATGGTTATTACAATCAGCAGAACATTTTACTGGAAAATGACTTTAAACAGTTATATTAATTTTTCATATGATTAAATATGTTTAATCAACAGTTAACTTTCTTATCATATAATAAATGTTCCCTTTTATGGCAATTCCATTTTGCATTTCACATGTGATTTCTTGATTTTTGACATTTGCCGTTGCTTTATTTAGTATTATTTTTATGGCTTTTTTTTTTGTATTTCAAGAGTAATATCCCTGCTTTCATAAAAGGATTGTTTTTTCATCTTAAAGACAGAAATTATGTAGAGTTGGAAATTAGTCAGATAAAGATATCACTTAGTAGTCAGGTAAACACTTTTACATCTCTTTAGAATTTTGCACTGTGCCTCGAGGTGTAAACCAAAGGAAATCAAAAAACTGCCTCCCTTCTTTAGAAATAACAGCCTAAAATATGTAATCTTAAGAAATTTATTATTGTTATTTTATATGAAAAATAAAAGATGAGAGTAGTGCAAAGCATTTTTAACCAATAAGATTGTTATTTTCACCTCTGAGATGTTCTTACTTGAATATGTCAATTAAAATAACCTGATTTTACATTTAGTGATTTTGGATAGGTGTAAGTGAGCATGTGAGTTTGTGTGTGTGTCTGGGCATTACTTTAAAACAAATACATTTTATTAATTTAGGTAAAGCTTACAGTACTATTACGAGAGAATGCTACATTATTGCATGTAAAAGTTTTGGAGAGCTGCAAGGAAACAAATCAGAGATATTAACTGTCTTTATGAAGAAGACTTTGGATATATACCCAAAATGTCTGAATATAACAATGTCTAAATATCATGTAAATGTGATTAACATTTACATAACTAAACATATTATCCTTCACACATATTGTGTTCTTAAAAATTGCTAGCATGATTATCGTATGATTTAGGAGCAATTCACTGTACACACATTTAAACTTTTTATGGTAGGTTCCAAGTATCCTCAATTAAAAAAACAGCAAAAGCAAATCTGCCTCTGTCATGATACTACTTCATAAAATTAAAAGGAAAGAAAGTTGAGATTCTGTTGAAAGAGGTGAGCAAAAAAAAAATAACTAACTGAGAAATGATATGGTATTATAGGAAGTCTTTGACATATTCTACAAATACATTTTATCCTGGTTGCTGTAATTTGTCAGATTGTCTCTCATAACAATTTTTAAACTTTCTCTTAAAAACTCAGCTTTCATTTTAGGCTTTGCTATTCTTGCTTATAATATTTTGTTCTGAATAAAAATTGCAATAAGGTAGATATTTTATGTTATCAATTTATCATTAAATATTTGTCATATAACTAGTCCTAAAATTGCACAATTTAGTGATTTCTCATATTATGTAGTTTCTCATTTTAGTAACCTTTCTAAACCTAAGAAATAATCAATAAAATGTGGTTTTACAGCCTTTCTAGCATCCATTATTTTTTAAATTTGTAATAATAACCATTCTGACCAATGTGAGATGGTATCTCATTGTGGTTTTAATGTGTATTTCACCGATGATTAATGATGTTGAGCACTTATTCATAAGTTTGTTAGATGCTTACATAGCCTCTTTTGAGAAGCGTCTGTTCATGATTTTGCCTACTTTTTAATAGAGTTTTGTGCTTGTTGATTTAAGTTTCTTATAGATTATGGATATTGGACCATCATTAGATGAATACTTTGCAAATATTTTATTCCATTATGTAGGTTGTCTGTTTATTCTGTTCATAGTTTACTTTGTGTGTGGAAATTATTTAATTAGGTCCCACTTGTCAATTTGTTGTTGTTGTTGTTGTTGCAATCGCTTTTTGAGGACTTAGGAATTTTTGCCAAGGCCAATGCCTAGATGGTATTTCTTAGGTTCTCTTCTAGAATTTTTGTAGTTTGAGGTCTTACACTTAAACCTTTAATCAATTTTGAGTTAATTTTTGTATGTAGTGAAAGATAGAGGTCCAGTTTCACTCTCGTGCATATGGCTAAGACAGTTATTCCAGCACCATTTAGTGAATAAGTGGTCCTTTTCCCATTGGTTCTTTTTTTTTTTTCTTTTTCCCTGATAGTTTTGTGGAAGATTAAATGGTTGCTGATGTGGTGCTTTATTTCTATGTTTTTTACTCTGTTTCATTTGTCTAGGTGTCTTTTTCTGTACTAGCTGTTTTGGTTGCTATAATCTAACAGTATAGCTTGAAGTTGGGTAGTGAGATTCTCCAGTTTTGTTCTTCTTAATTAGGATTCCTTTGGCAATTTGGGCTCTTTTTTTGTTCCAGATAAATTTAGAATAGTTTTTTTTTTTCTAATTCTGTGAAAAAAAAAGATGTTTGTAGTTTGTTAGGAATAGGATTAAATCTGTAAATTTATTTGGATGATATGACCATTTTAATGATTTTTTTTTTTAATTTATGAGCATGGAAAGTTTTCCCATTTGTTTTCATTTTCTATAGTTTCTTTCAGCAGTGCATTGTAGTTCGACTTGCAAAGATCTTGCATCTTTGGTTAGCTCTATTCCTAGGTATTGTTTTTGTGTGGTTATTGTAAGTGGAATTGCATTCTTCATTTGGCTCTTAGCTTGAACATCGTTAGAGTATGGAAATGTTACTGATTTCTGTACACTGACTTTGTATCTTGAAATTTCCTGAAGTTCAAGGAACTGTTTGATGTAGTCTTCAAGATTTTCTATGTATAGAACTATACTATCAGTGAAAACAGATAATTTGACTTCTTGTTCTGTTTGAATGCCTTTTATTTCTTCTACTTGCCTGGTTGCTCTGCTAGGACTTCTAGTACTATGTTGAATAGGAGTGGTGAGATTGGGCATCCTTGTCTCGTTCCTCTTCTTAAGTAAAATATTTCCAGCTTTTGCCTGTTCAGTGTGATGTTGGCTGTGGGCTTGCCATAGATGGCTGTTATTACTTTCAAGTATATTCCTTCAATGCCAAGTCTGTTGAGAGTTTTTATCATGAAAAAATATTGGATTTTATTGAAAGCTGTTTCTGCATCTAGTGGGATGATCATTTTTTAAAATTCTGTTAATGTGGTAGTTCACATTTATTGATTTGTGTATAGTGAACAAACCTTGCATCTCAGTAATAAAGCCTACTTTATCATGGAGAGTATCTTTTCTTTATTGAATTACTTTGGCACTCTGTATAAAATTAGTTGTCTGTAGGGGTCCACTTCTGGATGCTCTATTTTTATTCATTGATGTATTTGTTCATTCTTTTGCCAATACGATACTGTTTTGATTATGAAAACTTTGTAATAACTTATTGAAATAGAGTCATTTGAGTTGTCTATGTTGCAATTTAATACATTATTTACAGTAGTATATAGTACAACATACATAATTATATACTATATAGTGTGTTTATTTGGAAATATATTGCAAGCCATTTGAGATCATCAACATGATCTAGTGATTTGAAGGTTCTTATGCTAATGCTCTACTGGTAACACAAAGAATCATTTGCCAAGGATGCAACTAGTCCTTTTAATGTATCTGTATCCATAAGCATCCATATATTTGTTCACTCACTTTTGCGTCTTGGTAGAAATCAGAACTTCTGATTAAATGATGGTATGACATCACAAACAAGAACAAGAACAACATAAATCTTACCAATTTTGTTTTATCTAGAAACAAAAATATTTTCAAATATACTTTGACTTGTGTTGAAAATAAAAGCAAGAATACAGTTTGGAAAGAATATCCCTGGAGAACTAATCACTAATTAAAAATTGCATATATAAATCTAAGTACATGATATATATGCATGCACTTTCACATGCATCCTCCTTGTTAGATTTAAATATATATATTGGTGCTGGTTTTAACAATTAAATTACCATAGAATGTAAAGGTTGGGGATGGGGGGCACAGACATGTCATAATGTAACCTTTAAGAATTATTATTTTATAAATTATTAATGGAATAAATTTAAGTCATTATAATAAAATGGTAAAAATAATATGAAATCATAACAAAAATATTGGTTCAGAAAGTCTACTAAAATGCTTCATATAAATGAATCTTTGCTTGGCAGAAAGGAGAACATATAAAAGTAGATTTGAAAATTCATAGCTTTATCATGTTAATTTTAAGTAAAGGAACATTGGAAAAGTGTATTTCCTTTATGTAGATATATGGTCTAGAGAGTCTAGTTTACAATTTATATCTACATATATTAGAAGCATATATATCTAGATCTACATCTAAATCTAGATATATATCCTTCCAGTCTAAATCTAGATATATATATCTAGATAGTCAAATTGACAATTCAGAATCTAAAACACTTTGGCACTGTGAAGATAGATTCTGTACAATTGTGTATCCAAATTTTGTTCACAGATGTATTATTTCTGTCAACATTGTCTTACTATACACTTCTTTTATACCAACTGTATTTTTTTAAAAAATGCTTACTTCTCCCTAAGTCGCATTGTACTTTTGTCTACTGTAAACCAATCTGGTAATCATCAGGGATGCTTTCTATGGAAGTGTTCTGAAGTATCCAACCAATTTTAAAAGGGAAGAATCACAGGTATAATTACAGTGGGAAATCTGAAACTGATGATGGTCTTAACCTGCTACAATATCTGGAGTTTATTTTTTAAATGTTCCAAAAGACCATTACTTTTATATTTTAGCATAAGTATAGAGAAAAATTAAGTTACAGATGGCATAATTATTTTTATATATCATTAGAGAGCTTTAATATATCATATTACATCAAAATGGTTCAGACATATGCGCTTCCCAAAGTATAAAATGTATTATGTAATTCCTGGGACATGTTCTCAGAGGTTAGCATAACATAGAGGTCAAGTATTATTACCCTTGAAATGTAAGGACAATATGAAATATAAGGAAAATAAAGAGAAAATCAATTCTCTTTAAGAAATGTGGTAGATATGTCATACTTTTTTTCTAAAAAATAATGTACTCCAATTAATTTTAATGCATTTCAATCTATTTACTATATATTTAAACAGACAGATTTATAGTTAGATGCATAGATATGACTGTTTTAAGAAAGCATACCACCTTTCTGGGCATTCATTTCATATATTTATTTATGAGAATAAAAATTTAAGTGTACATACAAAGAAAGAAAAGTTGCGAATCTAGTAATCTTGCTTAATTAATAAAATTCTAGACAAAGCAGAAAAATAAGTAGTAATATAAAAACAATAAAATAACAAAATAAAATATAAATATGAAATAGTGAATTAATTACATATTTAAATATAGAATATCAACAAAGGCATGAGTTGTTTCTTGAATGCATTCATAAAATTGATAATTCCCTGGTTAGATTACTTTAAAATCAAAAAAACTTTTAAAATAATTCTTAGTTTCAGTATAAAAGCCATAACACAGTCTACCAACATACAAAATAAATATTATAAACCTATTTTTATAACAAATTTGTCAGTAAAGTTAAAATAAAAAATAAACTTAAATAATGAAAATATGCAATTACAAAATTAATATATTTAATCCATGATTAAAATTTATTTATAAACAAAGTCACCAGCAAAGTAAATTAGTCGTTGAATTATTTCAACCATTTTAAAAAGTACTAACTTTTAAATAACTTATCCTCAACTTCCCAGGTAATAAAAAAAATTTTTTAATTACAAGTTATTTTATAAATCCATCATAACCTTGAAACTAAAATCTGACAGAGACACTATCAAGAGACAAAATCAAATATCTATAGTATCTCTATGCATCTCATGGGTAAATAAAATAAATTCCTAAACAAACTAAAGTTATATAATAAATTTCTAAACAAACTCAAGTAGAGGGAGATTTCTGAAAAGAAATGATATGTAAAAATGATAATCTATCATTATCAATGAAATTTATTTCTCAAATTCATGCATGATATGACATTCTAAAAATAAAGTGAAAAAGCTACATAATTTTCTCAATCAATTCAGAAGTTACATGTACTGAAATAAATTTGTGTTAACTTTCAACAGAAATGACCTAATTTCTTTTAAAATTTTTGTGTGTACATAATATATATTATCCATATATATTTATAGATAACATGACATTCTCATACAGACATACAATATGTTATTATCACATCAGAGCAAATAGGGTGCCCATTGCTTAAAGCATTCATCATGCTTTGTGTTGTAAACACTCCATTGTACTCCCTTAATTATTCAAAGATGTACAACAAATTATTGCTGACTGTAGCCACTCTGTTGTGCAATCAAATACTAGATCTTATTAATTCTATCCAACTGTGTATTGGTACCCTTAACTCATTCCCAATTTCTTCCTCCCCTCCCCATTATCTTTCCCAGCTCTGGTAATCATTGCTACACTCTCTATCTCCATGTATTCAATTGTTTTAATTTCTGTCTTCCATAAATTAGAGAGAAAATGTGAAGTTTACCTTACTGTGTCTGGTTTATTTTACTTAACATAGTGTCCTTCAGGTCTATTTATGTTGTTGTAAATGACAAGATCTCCTTTTCTTATGGCTAAATAGTATCCATGGTGTATAACCACCACGTTTTCTTTATCCATTTATCTCTTGATGAATACAGGCTCATTCTAAATGTTGGTTATTGTGAATAGAGCTTTAATACACATGAAAGTTCAGATATTTCTTGGATATATTGATTTACTTTCTTTTGATTATGTATCTAGCAATGAGAATGCTGGATCATATGGCAGATTTATCTTTTAGTTTTTAAGTAACCTCCATATTGTTATCCATAATGGCTGCATTAATTTGTATTCCCACCAACAGTGTATGAGGATTCCCATACACCACATCCTCACCTGCTTTCATTATTGCCTATCTTCTGGATAAAAGCCATTTTAACAGGTATGAAATGATATCTCATTGTAGTTTTAATTTGCATTTATCTGACCTTCAATGGTGTTTGGTAACTTTTAATATACCTGTTTGCCATTTGTATTTTTATTTGAGAAATGTCTATTTAGATATTTTACCTATTTATTAAATAGATAATTAGATTTTTAATATAAAGTTATTTGAACTCCTTACATATTCTGATTTTTATTATTACTATTATTATTATTGTACTTTAAGTTCTGGGATACATGGGCAGAGCATGCAGGTTTGTTACATAGGTGTACATGTTCTATGGTGGTTTGCTCCATCCATACCCCAACATCTACATTAGGTATTTCTCCTAATGTTATCCCTCTCCTAGCCCCCCATCCCCCTACAGGCCCTGGTGTGTGATGTTCCCCTCCCCGCGTCCATGTGTTCTCATTGTTTAACACTGACTTATGAGTGAGAACATGCAGTGTTTGGTTTTCTGTTCTTGTGTCAGTTTGCTGAGAACGATGATTTCCACCTTTATCAATGTCCCTACAAAGGACATGAACTCATTCTTTTTTTCTGGCTGCATAGTATTCCATGGTGTATATGTGCCACATTTTCCTTGTCCAGTCTATTATTGATGGGCATTTGTATTGGTTCCAAGTTTTTGCTATTGTAAACAGTGCCACAATGAGCATACATGTGCATGTGTCTTTCTAATAGAACAATGTATAATCCTTTGGGTAAATACCCAGTAATGGGATTGCTGGGTCAAATGAAATTTCTATTTCTAGATCCTTGAGGAATTGCCACACTGTCTTCTACAATGGTTGAACTAGTTTACACTTCCACAGTGTAAAGCATTCCTATTTCTCCACATCCTCTCCAGCATCTGTTGTCTTCTGATTTTTAGTAATTGCCATTCTAACTGGCATGAAATGGTAGCTCAATGTGGTTTTGATTTGCATTTCTCTAATGACCAGTGATGATGAGCTTTTATTCGTATGTTTGTTGGCTTCGTAAATGTCTTCTTTTGAGAAGTGTCTGTTCATATACTTTGCCCACTTTTTGATGGGGTTGTTTTTCCTTGTAAATTTGTTTTAGTTCTTTGTAGATTCTGGATATTAGCCCTTTGTCAGATGAACAGGTTGTCAAAATTGTTCCCCATTCTGTTGGTTGCTGGTTCACTCCAAGGATAGTTCTTTTGCTGTGCAGAAGCTCTTCAGTTTAAATAGATCCCATTTACCTATTTTAGCTTTTGTTTCCATTGCCTTTGGTGTTTTTGTCATGAAGTCCTTGCCTATGCCTATGTCCTGAATGCTATTATCTCAGTTTTCTTCTAAGGTTGTTACAGTGTTTGGTTCCAAATAAATTTTAGAATAGTCTTTTTTTTTTATTTTGTAAATATATTATTGGTAATTTTTGATAGAAATTGCATTTAATCTATGAATGGCTTTGGGCAATATAGCCATTTTAACAATATTGATTCTAACTATCCATATACATGGAATGTTTTTCCATTCATTTGTGCCATCCGATTTCTTTCAGCAATGTTTTAATTCTGATTGCAGAGGTCTTTCATTTCTTATGTTACCTGTATTCCCAGGTATTTGTGTGTGTGTGTGTGTGTGTGTGCACATGTGTGTGTGTCTCTGTTTGTGTGCGTGTGACTATTGTGAATGAGATTGTGTTCTCAACTGGCTCTCAGCTTCACCATTATTGGTGTATACATGCTGCTGATTTTTGCACATTGATTCTGTATCCTAAAGCATGCTGAAGTTGTTTATCAAATCTAGGATACTAAGTAGAGACTATGAGTTTTTTCTATAGAATCATATCATCTCCAAAAAAGAGATGGTTTCACTTCCTCTCTTCCTATTTACATACTTTTTATTTATTTCTCTTATCTGATTGCTCCAGCTTGGTCTTCTAGTACTATGTTGAATAGAAGTGATGAGAATGAGCATCCTTGTCTGGTTCTAGTTCTTATGGGGACTGCTTCTAGCTTTTGCCCATTCAGTGTGACATTGGCTGTGGGTCTACCATAAATGGCTCTTAGTATTTTAAATTATGTTCTTTCAATGCCTAGTCCTTTAGAGGTTTTTTACATGAAGGGATATTGGATTTTATCCAAAGCCCTTTCTGTTTCTATTGAGATCTTCCTTGGGTTTTTATTTTTAATTCTATTTATGTGATGAATCACATTTACAAGTTTGCCTATATTAACCCTGCCTTTACTCCCAGGAATACTGCCTATCCAGTCATGTGAATTAGTTTTTTGATGTTCTTTTGGATTGGCTTTCTAGTATTTTGTTGAGGAGTTTTGCTTCCATATTTATCAGAGACATTGGCTTTCTTTTCTATTGTGTATGTGTGCTTTTTAAAATAAGATTTCTTTTTTATTGTGTCTCTCCATGTTTTGGTATCAAAATAATGCTGGCCTCATAGAATGAGTTAGGAAGGAATCCCTCCCCCCTGATTTTTTAGAATAGTTTCAATAGGATTGGTATTAGTTCTTTGTTAGTCATGTTAGTCATCTGGTAGAGAATTTGGCTATGAATCCATCTTCTCCAAGGCTTTTTCAGGTTGGTAGGTTTTTTTATTATCATTCAATTTTGGAACTCATTATTGGTCTGTTTGGGGTTTCAATTTCTTCTTGATTCAGTCTTGAGAGGTTTTATGTAGCTAGGAATTTATCTATTTCTTCCATGTTTTTCAGGTTGTGTGCATAAATTCCCAGCAATTTTTTTATATTTCTGTATTGTCAGTTCTAATGATCCCTTTGTCATTTCTGATTGTGTTCATTTGCATTTTTTCTTTTTTCCTTTATGTCTAGTTAGCACCCACCCAAGCTAACACCACCTCCATTGTAACACTCTTATTTATTCTTTCAAATACCAAAGTTTTGGCTTTGTTGATATTCTGCATAGTTTTTCTTATTTTCATTTCATTTAGTTCAGCTCTAATTTTGGATATTTGTTTTCTTCTGCTAGCTGTTGGGTTAGTATACTTTTGTTTTTTCAATTCCTCTGGATGTGATTTTAGGTTGGTAATTTGAGATTTCTAACTTTTTGATGTATGTGTTTAGTGCTATTCTCTCTCCTAACAATGCTTTAGCTGTATGCAAGAGATTGTGGTATGTTATATCTTTATTTTCATTCATTTCAAGCATTTTTTATGCCTTAATTTCATTGTTTACCCCCAAATCATTCAGGACCAGATTGTTTAATTTCCATTTAAGAGTATGGTTTTAAGAGATGGTACTGAGTCTTGGTACTGATTTTCATTTGTATTGCATTGTGTCTGTCAGTGTATTTCACATGATTTCAATTTTTTAAAACTTGTTGACATTTTTATGGCCAAGTATGTGGCCAGTTTTAGAGTATATTCCATGAGCAGATAGTCAGAAGTTATACTTTGTAGTTGTTGAGTGGACTTTTCCATAGAGATAGCATCTTGTTCTGTTGCCCAGGCTGGAGTGCAGGGCACAATCTTGGCTCATTGCAACCTCCACCTTGTGGGTTCAAGTGATTCTCCTGTTTCAGCCTCCTGAGTAGCTGGGATTACAGATATGTGCCACTATGACCAGATAACTTTTTGTATTTTTACTAGAGACACATTTCACCATGTTGGCCAGGCTGGTCTCGAACTCTTGACCTCAAGTAATTTGCCCACCTTTGCCTCCCAAAATGTGGGACTACAGGCTTGAGCCACCGTACCTGGCCCATACATAAGTTTCAGTCCATTTAATCAAGTGTAAAGTTTAGGTCATATACTTGATGATCTAATTTTGCCTGTGGGGTACTGATTGTGTAGTTGCTTTTTAGTGCTAATGATCTATGTACTTAAGTAGAATATTGTGGTGCCTGGTAATGTTCTTTTTTTTCCATATTTGGAACTCCATTATGAACCTCTTGTAAGGCAAGTCTGATGTTAATAAATTTCCCTAGCATTTGCTTATCTAAAAAGGTTTTTATTTCTTCTTCACTTAAGAAGCTTAGTTTGGCTAGAGATAAAATTCTTGGTTGGAATATATTTTCTTTAGAGATGTTGAACATAGGCCCTCAACCTCTTCTGACTTCTAAGGTTTCTGCTGAAAGTTGCACTGTTAGCATGATGGAATTTCCTCTGTAAGTGATTCATCCCTTCTCTCTAGCCTTCCCTTAAATTTTTTTCTTTAGCATTGAAGCTGGAGAATCTGATGACTATTTGTCTTGGAGATGATCATCTTCTACAGCATCTTGTAGGAGATCTCTGAACTTCCTGTATTTGAATGTTGACACTTCTAGAAAGGTTGGTGAAATTTTCATGGACAATATTATCAAATATATTTTTCAAAATTGTTTGCTCTCTCTTCCTGTCTTTCAGGGACACTAATGAGTCATAGGTTTGGTCTCTTTATGTAATACTATATTTGGGGTAGTTTATTTTTTCCTTTATTTTTATCTGAATGGTTTAAAAAACTAATCTTCAAGTTCTGAGATTTTTCCCTCAGGTTCATCTATTCTTTGGCAATACGTATTGTGTTATGAAATTCTTGTAGTGAGTATTTTCTAGCTCTATAAGATTTGTTTCATTCTTTCTTAAAATGGTTATTTTGTCTTCTATCTCTTGAATTGTTTTACTAGATTCTTTATAATCCGTGGAATGGTTCTTTCACCTGAATCCCAGTTATCTTAATTGTCATCCTGATTCTGACTTCTATGTCACTCATTTGAACCATTGCATTGTGATTATGAACCCCTGCTGGGGACCTAGTGTGGTAGTTGGTAGGTAAGGAGACTGCTCTGGCTTTTATTGTTGCCAGAGTTTTTGTGCTGGTTCTTTCTCATCTGTGCAAGCTCATATTCCTTTAACTGTCATGCAATTTTTGTGAGGTCATTTGGCTCTGCTTCTGGATGCTTTCAGAGAGCCAAAGTTTCTTGCAGAGTCTTTATTTTTGGTTGAATTATTGGCCTTGGTTTCACAGGGTGGTATAAAATAACAAAGTGCTTTTGGTGTTGAAGCTTGGACTGCAATCCAGTAGATGGCACTTAAGCATATTTGCTGGTAGACAGGCTCTTAACCAGCCAGTTCCTCTGTATTTATTTGCATTTTCAACTCTGCTCTCTCTCAGTGATCTGAGAGTCTGTCACTCACCTAAGTGCTGATAACAGATCTTGGGCTGGAACTTCCAGGCCACAAACCACAGCCCTGATGTGTGCTTAGGTTTTTGTTCCCTTCTCAGCTTGGGTGAAACAGGAATTTGAACTTTGATAGTAGCAATGGCAGAAGCCCTTTTACTTGTCCCTTGGGGCTACACCCAAGAGAAATGAAGAGAAATTGTCAATCAAAATGATCAGCCTGGAGTTGAGCAACTGTGTCGCAGGCTTAAGCAGTGGGGCTCTGCATGATGAAAAGCAGGGAAGGCAGGGAGCTTATGAGGAAGACAGCCTGACCTCTTCCCTGTAAGGCAGCTGCTATGTGCTTGAGGCAGCGTTAAAGTCCTTGAGGTGCCATATGGCTGAGAGGCAGCTTTGCACAGGCTCCTTACAGCTCTACATGTTAGTCTGAAAGCTCTGGGGGAAGGCGGTCTAACAAAGTCTCCTATGCCCAGGATTACAAAGGTCCATGGCAAAAGTGTGGGTCCCCAGGGGCTCTTGCTCAATGTTTCCTCATGGTAGGAAGCCTCCCTTGGCTCCACACCAATCTCCTGTGAGTGCCTGTTCTTTCTCACTCCTATCTGCTCATCATTGGTCACCTTGCATTCTTGATGAATTACAATGTGTCTTCCAGGATGATCCAGTTAAAGAGACAGAGTCTACCTGCCATTGTAGCTCCTCTTCATGACAGGGAGAGATGCTAGCTAATTTTAGTCAGCCATCATCATGTTTTCCTAATTTTTTCTATTTCTGTGAAGAATATCATTGGTATTTTGTTAGGAATTGCATTGACTATAAATTTGTTCTATTAGTATGGATATTTTAACAATATATATTCTTCTAATCCATAAACATGGAATATCTTTTTATTTTTTATGTGTCCACTTCTATTTTTTTCATGAATGTTTTATTGTTTTCTTTGTAGAACGCTACCATTTCTTCAGTTAAGTTTATTCCTGTGTATTGTATTCTATTTGTAGCTGTTTAAAATGGGATTACATTCTTGATTTCTATTTCAGATTTTTCACTGTTGGCATATAGAAATGCTACTGATTTCTGTAGTTGATTTTGTATCCTGCTACTCATCTAAATTTGTTTATCATTTTTAATTTTGTGAAGTGTTTAGGTTTTCTCCAATATAAGATTATATTATCTGCAAACACGGGTAAGTTTGTTTCCTCCATTCCAATTAAGATGACTATTATCTCGTTCTTTCATCTCATTGCTCTAGTGAGGACTTCTAATACTGTTGAGTAACACTGATGAATGTAGGTCTCCTTGTCTTGTTCCTGATCTCAGAGAAAAGGCTTTCACTTTTTCCCCATTCAGTGTGATACTAATTGTGGACCTCTCACTTTTGGTTTTCATTGTTTTGAAGTATGTTCCTCCTATACTCAGTGTTTTGAGGGTTTATTTTTTTTTTGATCTAATAAGGTTGCTGTATTTTATCAAATGCTTGTTCAGTATCAATTGAAATGATCATATAATTTTTGTTCTTAATTTTCTTGATAAAATGTATTGAATTGATTGACTTATGTGTGTTGAACCATCCTTGCATCCCTGAGATCAACCACACTTGGTCATGATAAATGATTTTTTAATATGTTGCTGAATTCAGTTTGATAGTATTTTGTGGAGAATTTTTGCATCAATGTTCATCACAAATTTCCATCTATAATTTATTAGTACTATTATTGATGTGTCCTCTTTTGGATTTGGAAATATTGAAAATACATTCCACAAAGGTACAGAATGTATTTTCAAAAGATGCAGAATGCGTTTTGAGTATTACCAAAATCAGAAAAAGTAATACTGGCCCTGTGGAATGGTTTTGGAAGTATTTATTCCTTTCCATTTTTTTCTTTTTTGGAATTGTTTGAGTAGTACTTATATTAGTTCATTTTTAAATGTTTGGTAGAACTCAGCATTAAAGCCATCAGATCTCAGACTTCCTTTGTTGGTATACTTTTTATTATGGACTTAAAATCATTATGTCATTACTTAATATTAGTCTATTCAGGATTTGGACTAATTCATGGTTCAACCTTGGTAGATTGAAATTTCTTTTTCATCTCTAATTTTGATTATTCTTGCCTTCTCTCTTTCTCTCTTACTCTAGTTAAGGTTTGTAGATTTTATTTTTTCAAAAAATCATTATTTTATGTTGTTTATTTTTTGCATGATTTTATTTATTTAAATTTTATTTATTTCTAGTCTGTCCTTAATTATTTATTTTTCTTCTATGAATTTTATTATGGTCTTCAAGGTCTTTAAGATGCATTGTTCAGTTGTTTATTCAAAGTTTTTTTTTTCCTTTTTAAATTAAGGGTTTATTACTATAACTTTCCTCTTGGTATGGCTTTTTCTATATACCATAGGTTTCTGTATGTTGCACTTCCACTTTCATTTGTTTTAAGCAATTTAAACATTTTCTTCTTCATTTTTTCATTATCACACTGATCATTTAAGAGGGTATTGATTATTTCCATGTGTCTGTATAGCTTTCAATGTTTCTTTTGTTATGGATTTCTAGCTTATTCCATTGTCATCAGAGAGGATACTTCATATTATTCCAATTTTTTAAAAATGTTTTAAGACTCATTTTGTGACTTAACATAAAGTCTTTCCTTGAAAATGAAGTATGTGCTTAGGGGAAGAATGTGCATTTTATAAAATTGGTTGAAATGTTCTATAAACATCTATTATGTACATTTGTTCTGTAGTGCAGGTAAAGTTCAGTGTTTCTTTATTGATATATAATCTGTCCAAAGCTGAAAGAGGGATGTTTAAGTCTCCAGCCACTATTGTATTGAGGTGTATATCTTTCTTTATCTCTAAAAATATTTGCTTTATATGTCCAGGTCCTTAATACTATTCTTCAATAAAAGAAGCAAAGCTACTTAGATAAATGACTTATTTTAGGGCCAGGATATAGAATATACAAGGTAAGTCTGGAGCATTTTACATTATGCCAGTAAGTAAAACTTGCTCCTTCAGCCACTCGCCAGAAACCTGTAGTGATAGTATTATGCCAAAAGGTTACAGAGACTAAATGAATGATACTAATTGACAAATCTGGGGAAATTTGAACAGCAATATAAGTAATGGGTATCAGATTGTACTATCTTCCATTAATATGTTGCTATAAAATTTACCCATATTGACATAAAAAATGACTACATTAAACTTTTTTTCAAACATAGAACATATACAAAACTCAGCAGAAAAATTCTATATGAAATATGTAGATATTCCCCACTCTAGGAGGTGGATTATAACTTTCCATGCTTAAATGTGGACTGGGCATTGTAATTTCCCTCTTGAGTACAATATTAAAAAAAGGATGGAAGGAGTTACTTTAGAGTTAAAAAATTTGAAAATAAATACTATTTCAGCCAATGGATCAAGACAATATCAACCATGAAAAGTCATGTTGATAGCATGTATCTTTGTTATGACATGTTGAGAATGGCATTTTATCTCTGTGCTCTTTACAAAATCCCGTGCACAATTTAATTGTAAGAAAAACATCAGAAAAATCCCAATTGTGGGGCATTCTGTAAAACACTTCACCAGTGTTCTTCCTCATCATCAAGAACATTAAAAATATGAAAAGTCTGAAAAACCTTTACAAATAAAATGAGGCTAAGGTTTAAGATAACTAAATGTAATATGGCACCCTGGATAGGATCCTGGAACACAAAAATGAGCTTAGGTAAAAAATAAGGTAATTTGAAAAAATACAAACTTTAATTAGTAATGATGTATGAATATTGATTCGTTAGCTGTGACAAATTTAGCATACGAATGTGAGATGTTAACAATACAAGAAAACAAGTTTGGAGCATATGGGAGCTCACAGTGTTTTTGTAAATCTGAAACTATGATAAAATTAAGTTCATTTTTAAATGTAATACAATTTGTCATTTTAACAGATTATAAATATTCATATGAATACAATCATAGCATTTAATGTGTAATAAGTATTAGACAATATTCTGCATATATTCAAGTTAAAAAATCTTTGCTGAGTCTGGTGGCTCATGCCTGTAATCCCAGCACCTTGGGAGGCTGAGGAGAGAGATTTTATTGAGCTCAGGAGTTGGAGACCAGCCTGGGTAAAAAGGCGAGAAGTCATTCCATGCACACACACACACACACACACATGCACAAATATATATATATATATGAAAAAATTAGCCAGGCATGGTGACTATAATCCCAGATACACAGGATGCACAGAAGGTCAAGGTTATAGTAAGCTTTGTTCTTGCCACGGCATTCCAGCCTAGGTGACAGAGCAAGACTCTGTCTCAAAATAACAATTAAACAAGCAAGAAAGAAAATACATACATAAACAAGAATTCTCAGCAAACATGAAATAGAATAAAATGCTCTTATTCTGACAAATAGTATCTAAAACATACCTATAGTCAATGCTATATTTTACAGCAAGAGATTAAATATTTTACCTCTAAGATCAGGCAGAAGGCTAGAATGTTCTGTCTCAACAACTGTACTTAACATTTTGTTGGAAGTTTCAGCAGTGCGTTCAGATAAAAAACAAAGAAAATACATACAAGCGTATTGGAAAGGAAGAAATAAAATTGATCCCATTACAGATGGCAATAATAACCTAGAAAATCCTAAATAATCTGCAAAAGAAAAGCCGTGACATTTTTAAATGAGTTTAGTAAATTCATAGCATACCACATAAAAAAGATATAAATATATCTTATTTCTATATGCTAACATTGAAAACTGGAAACAAAATTTTAAAAACACTACTAATAATAAGTCAGAAATCTAAATGCTGAAATAAAAATAACTGAATATGTGAATAACTGTGAGTTGAAAGCAAAAAATCAAAGACTCAAATAAATAGAGAAATATACCATGTACATAGATTGAAGATTAAACATTTTGAAGAAGTCAGCTCTCCCCCAAAAATAGATAAATACAATGTGTTTTGTTCTATAAATAAAATGCAATGACAATAAAATCATCTAAAGATTTCCTTTTTGTTTATTGGCAAGCCATTTCCAAATTTGTAATGAAGAGTGCATGAACTACACTTGCTAAAACCTCTTTGAGAAAGCAAAGCATATTCAAATGACTCTCATACGTCAATATCAAACATACTATAATGTTACAATAATCAGGACAGTATGGCATTAGCAATGTATAGACCCAAAGATTGATGTAACAGAATAGAGAATCCAAAAACAACCCCCACAAAAACATGGTTAGTTGGTTTTTGACAAGAGGGAGAAGGTATAACAATGAAAAGGGGTTGCATTTTCAATAACTTGTGCTAATTTTATATATACAATTATAGAAATTGCAAACTAGTATGTAGTGCCAGAAAACAGATCAATGATTGCCTTGTAATTAGAAAATATGGAAGGTTGCATTGTTGAGGAAGGAGGATTGAGATGTTTGATTTTTTTCTTTTGGTAATGATTTCTTGGGCCATATGTCAAAGCTTACCAAATTTTCTACTTTAAATATGTATAGTTTGTTGCATGTCAAGTATACTTTATTAAAGCTATAAACATAAAAAAATATCTTTATAATAGGGACACCTAGGGATGTTCAAAATCTCAATGGAAGCTCTTATGAAGCAATTGCTTTAGTGCTGTGGCTACTCAGGGGACTGGCAGGGGCTTCCTCAGAATCATTGATTCCCATGGTAATGAGGAAGCTTTCAGTAGATTCTTGATATGCAGAACAGCTGCTGTGGAAGACCTCTAGTAAAACCACTTGATTTGTTGTGGCAGAGTAAATCCTTCAATGGTAGCTTGTGGCTTCCTTGATCTTTCCTTCACTTAACTCTTATAGCAGGTAAGCTTCTAGTTCCCTGCATGCAACCTTGTATATACTACAAATACAAATAGTACCTTATCTTCCCTACTGGAGCCCATCTAATACATTATCGAATTTCAGAAATTACCAGACTACGTAAAGCCCAGTTCAGATGCATTGTTAGGTGTTTATTGTGCTTTCTCTTCATTTTGTATACTTGTATAAAACTTTGGACAAGTGTTTACTAGACTTTTGAAAAATATATAGAGCTCTTTCTGTTAGATTTACAATTTTTAAGCACTGAGATTTTTAACTTTGGATTTACAGTCCCCACCACTGAAGATCCTCTGCCTATCATCAGCAAATGCTGTGTATATTAAATGATAATTCAAATGTTTATAGTATTAAGTAAATTTATTTTTACCCAGATATCAACTACTGTGCCATATATTTTGCAAATAACAAAAAGGGTGTTATGACAGTACTCACATGGACCGGTAAAGAATAAAGATGTGTTTTACGTAAAATTTTATATTATTCCAGCCTATAATATAGTAAAAAGAATCTCTAAAACAAATATTGGGAATTAATGGTGTGAAGCCACACTTTGATTATTTTCAACATGTCTAAAGTTTGAGTGACCCATAATAGTTTTTGATAACTTAAAAAGCGAGAACTTCTTTCATTCACTTAAAAGAGAAATGTGAAATGAATTCCATGAAGAAAAAATTACCCCAGGGATATTCTGAATTTTGCAATATAAAAGGTTCACCCATTTCATTTTATTAGCTTTGTAGACAGAAATGCAAAATTAACAAACCATGAAATTCGACACCATACCAAACAGTAACAGATGCCTGACTTTGCAGTTGCTGGAGCAAAAACCAACGAATATATTTAAAGAATTGGAAGAGAGATCATTTTGCTTCCTTTGAAAATTTATACATTTGCCTGCTTTAAACATACCCATTTAGAAAAGATTCATTTTCAATGTATACTCTAGATCACTGGTGCAATATAGGAGACATTCAAAACTCACTGGAGCATTGCCATTGTATGTCAGACTTGCTATTATACATTGCAGACAACAATGATAATCACAGATACTTTACTGAATAAAATTAAATACCACATCTTTATGTGTGTTATTGTAGATTCACCTGCAAGGATTACATCTCTTTCAGATGAGATATTAAAATTATAAACAAAAATTTTATCTATAGTTAATATGGTGATGATAAATTTTTTCTTCATACACAGAATTATCAATATTAATTCTAAGAATTGTATTGCTTTTGTGCTTAATATTCTTTTAGAATACTTAAACTTTGTGTAAAAATAACTTTGAAATTAATGAGAATAAATTTTGTTTATTTATAAATCAATTTGCTGCCTTAGAAATAAAATCATAATCTTCGATCCAGGTATCCAATTCCTAGGACCTTATTTTAAAGTCATATATTTTAAAAATACTAGAAGATTTATATATGAACATATTCAATTAAAACCTATAAGGTAAGTATCCAGTGATAATGAAATGATTAAACACAATTTATCCATATGTTATACCATGCAGCTATAAGAATCTGTATTTTTAGAAGTGATTACAAACCAACATCAGAGAAAATGCTTACATTACAATAATAAATCAAACAACAATAGTTTTTAAAAATGTTATACAATATCACCTGTCACTTAAGTATTTAATGCAAATATACAAACACACTTATACACACACAAAATCTATGACTGGTTTGTGTAAAGCAAAATGTTAATAGTGGTAATTTTTGAGAGTTGGGAACATATGTAATAGGTCTTTTCTTTATCTGCACATTTCTTTGCACATTTCTGCCTCTGAAAATGCTCTATTACGAACATTTGCAACATTAAATTAAATTGTCCTAAATTTAAATTTGATTGATATTGTTTTACAAATACAATATAGTTTGACCTGCCAGTAATTTATACAATAAGCAAGAGATATACTATTTAGAGAATTTAATATTACATGAAATGTGTAAATGACATTATGTTACCAGTAGTTATGTAAAATCCTGACTTAGAAATTAAGTGATCACAAAGGTTTTTATATAATGATCAGACACAAAGGTTCATACTACTGAAATATTTTCTTTTTTTTCCCATTTATTTATTTTTATTTTTTATTTTTTTAAAATTTTTATTTTTTATTGCATTTTAGGTTTTGGGGTACATGTGAAAAACATGCAATACTGTTACATAGGTACACATATGGCATTGTCATTTGTTGCCTTCTTCCACTTCACCTATATCTGGCATTTCTCCCCATGCTCTCTGTCCCCAGCTCCCCACCCCATGCTGTCCCTCCCCTATTTCCCCCCAACAGACCCCAGTGTGTAGTGCTCCCCTCCCTGTGTCCATGTGTGCTCATTGTTCAATGCCTGCCTATGAGTGAGAACATACGGTGTTTGACTTTGTGTTCTTGTGTCAGTTTGCTGAGAATGATGGTTTCCAGGTTCATCCATGTCCCTACAAAGGACACGAACTCCTCCTTTTTGATGGCTGCATAGGATTCCATGGTGTATATGTGCCACATTTTCCCTGTCCAGTCTATCATCAATGGGCATTTTTGGTTCCAGGTCTTTGCTATTGTAAACTGTGCTGCAGTTAATATTCGTGTGCATGTGTCCTTATAGTAGAACGATTTATAATCCTTTGGATATATACCCAGTAACGGGATTGCTGGGTCAAATGGAATTTCTATTTCTAGGTCCTCGAGGAATTGCCACACTGTCTTCCATAATGGTTGAACTAGTTTACACTCCCTGAAATATTTTCAAGCAAATTCAGTAGAATCATGTGAATATCAATTTCTTGATAATATGCTACCAGTAGAAATTCAGTGGTATAAAAAATAGGCACATTCCATGCTGTCCTAGTTATGGTGAAGAATATGAATTTTTTAATTTGTATGATTTAAGCATTTTAATTATCTGAAATATTATCAGATAGACTGAGGTACAGAAGAATTCACGACAAGTACAGCTATCCATAAATGAAAAGAGGAGTCTACCTTGTGAATCCTTGTGAGAAAAAGAAATATTTGAGTTGAGATATGAAGGAGGAATCAAACAGATACAAGACAGAATAAAAGACCATTCTGAAGAGACAGTAACATTTACTAAATGCCAAATAGAAATAGTAAGAATATAAGGAACTGTGAAATCCCATCATTGGAATGAAGATGACATTGATAAAAAATAACTGGAGCTACTGCTAAAAGGTAGATGGGTTCTGTTCAGGCAAGGTCTTCTAAATCATCTGAAACACAAATTGTCTTTTTTTCTCGGGACAATGAGAATCCACTGCTTAGTATTTTTGCCTAGTAGAGATGTGGCATTAACCAATTTTAAAAAAAAGATTATTTTCTCTGCATTGTGAATGCTGGTCCAAAGAAAAGGCAGGACATGAATGTTAGTAGATTACCAAAATAAATTGAGTATAATGGTAACCTGGACTACGGTTGTGATAATAAAGGTGGAGTGTCATCGGCAAATCTGTGAAATTTGGATCTGGTGGAGTAGGAGAAATCATGCATGACTCAGAAATTTCAAGCTCCAGCAAGTGGGAAAATGATGGTGCTATTTTTTGGTTTTAATTTAACCCTAGATGTGTGGAAGATTTAGAAGAAGATAATAACTCCTGTTGGACATGTTCAATTTGAGGTATCTTTGCAATACGTAAGTGGAGATTTTGAGTAGGTGATTTAATGCTTAGGGATGAAGTTCTCAGAAACATCTGGGTTAGGATTTACAAGTATCACTGATGTTGGTCAGACAAATTTCTCTTTATGATCTTGAATGTTCCTTACAACTTGCTCTTCAAATAAAATTTCTTACTTTTCTCTCCTTGGAAAATATTTAAAATTAACAAACTGAATGTTAAGTAAAATACATGAATGTTAAGTAAAATACTTGAATGTTAAGTAAAATACATGTGTGTTTCTTCCCAATACCTGTGTTTCTTTCAAATATTGCTATAAAGGAAATAATAATCATTTGAAAATTCTGATGCAAAAGTTTTCTTATGTGTACTTCATTAGAAATAAAATAAGACAAGTATCTCTCCTATAAATGAGTTAGTCAGATAGTGATGTTACCAATAAATCTATCTCAAATATTAATAGAAGTATATGATATCTGGGAATTGTTATTTCTATCTAAGTAATATGATTAAAAAATTGATTAAACACTATCCAATTTGAAACAGGTTCCAAGCCTTACCATCAGAGCTTGTCTAGCAGTTACAGACAAATCCCTCTTTGCCTACCATTAAAATTAGCTTTAATAGTTTAGAAGCCAGGAGTATTTGGAAATCTCTGCTTTAATATAATGTTGAAAGCAGTGCTGATAGGAATCTATTGAAGAAAAAGCAAATTGCACGTTTGAAAGCCGTTTGCTGGAAACAAAACAAACATACAAACTGCATCAAATAATATCCTGAAACATGCTTTTCATTATGTATAAAACAATGTACATTCTATATCTTTATTAATACTTTTACTTTATAAAACATAAATTCTTAGGAATTCTATTTGACCTGAGAACCCACATGTTTTATAATATTAATTATGAATTAAAGTTAAATATCAATTTCTTGAGGCATATTTATTACTTTTCAAAAATATATAGATAGGGTTTCACTATTTCTGAACATTAAATGTAGCTGTGGAGAAGTCTCAGGTCAACCTGCTTTACTTACCCATGTCATCAACATCCTTTTTTTTTCTCTCTCTCTGATAGTTTGCATTCTGTTCCAATATTTCAAAGTCCTACAATTTCACCTGAATATGTCTTGATATTGCTGATTTTATGTGTGCTTTTCTTTTCCTTTCTATAAACAGATTTCTCTTTTCCCATGAGAAGAAAGGAAGGAGAGAGGGAGTGAGAGAAAGAGGGAAAGGAAGAGAAGGGAAGGGAGGGAGGAAGGAAGGAAGGAAAGAAGGAAGGAAGGAAGGAAGGAAGGAAGCAGGGAGAGAAGGGAGGAGGGAGGAAGGGAGGAGAGGAGGGAGAAAGGGAGGAAAGGAAGAGAGGAAGGGAGGGAAGGAAGGGAGGAAGGAAGGAAGGA
>CAUYQU010060399.1:0-11089 GCA_963574635.1 Cheracebus regulus
CTAGAAACACAATCAGGTGCCCTAAAGACATGCAGATGGTTGTCATCATCCGGGAGGGGAAACCTCTAGTTAAAATGTTAATGATCCTATACAAGGCACCAGATTGGCAGTAAACCTATTATCTTAGTAAACAGCAGTCACAAAAACACAAGCATAGGACCTCACAATAGTGGGTAAACAAAATCATAAAAAACAGGAACAGAAAATAGCTTTTTAACACAATTAAACACCTCTTTCTTAGCAAAACAGAGAACAGACACAATGTCTTCTCAGACCACATAGGCATCACATCATTGTCTAGTAAAGTTATTTTCATATCTCCTTTGATAGCAGTTCCGGCTTTCCCATAGCTCGACTGCCTCCAATGGGAAACTGTGTCCGGGCTCAAGCTCACCATATGGCGAGACTCAATTCCGAGGATTCTCACTTGGGAACGAACCCCACAGTGTTCCTGATCCTTCCCAGTTCTGAGACCCTGTGGACATCGTGATGAAGCTCCAAAACTGGCCCCACCACATGGGGACACCTCCCGCTGAGCACCTTGATGCTGCTCTGAGGAGTGCAGGGCCTAGGCCTTTCCTGTGAGAAGGAGGCTTTCTAGTCATCACAACAGAATGCAGACAGTGACAGCCAAAGCCTGTGGCCCCGGAGAGCCACTTGCCTGGCCTCGGGAGACCTTCACATTCCCATGGGTCTACATCATGGAGAATCTCTGGCCACGTGTTCAAGGTGAAGGAACGCAAATGAAGACTGTGGGCATTTGCTCAACATGATTTACCGTCCCCGGCCTCAGCCTGTTTTGTGTCTGCCAGACGCTGTTCTGGAAGCTGGGGACACAGGGTGCATGGGGTAGTAAAGCTGCAGCCTACGGAGGAGCAATGCACTCAACAGACTGCTCCTCGAGCCTCAGGGACCTCAGCAGCAGGCCCCACAAGTGTGTCATCCATTGGCCTCTGTCAACCATGGAACTCACGGTTTGTTTCTATTCTTTTGCTTAGAGTTTTAACTGTATTCTTAACAGAAACTTACCTGAGGAGGAAAATATTCTAGACTTTGCTTAAGATCTGATTCCCCCTTTAACCTGCCCCATGAAAACTGAGCCTGTTAACGGATTCTCTGATTGTTTTCTTCATGGGGAATGGAGATAAGAATGTCTGCCAGCTGGGAAACTGAGCACAGTATAACTATGAAAATGCTGAAAATATACCAGGCTTCCCAAAGGAGTTGAGATCACCTAAGCAAGTGACACAACCACATACAGTCAATAAAGCAGAGCTAGAGTGTGGGAAATCAGGACCTGGGGAACAAAGATAGAGACACTAATGGGCTTTAAGAGATTGAACAGAAAAACCCAAAAATCCTCAACATCAAGTGATGTCCAAGTAATGAGGAGGGAGGGAGAACCTGACAACATAGCCACACACGGAAAGTTCTTTTTCCTTCCAAAGGATAGCTTTGGCATAAAGAGGAACATATTTCACAGAGTTTATGAAGGACAGCTTTGTCTCCAGAAGTTTCTGCATGGAC
This sequence comes from Cheracebus regulus, assembly GCA_963574635.1. Lineage (NCBI taxonomy): Eukaryota > Metazoa > Chordata > Mammalia > Primates > Pitheciidae > Cheracebus > Cheracebus regulus. Next base: position 1,528 of record CAUYQU010060399.1, read on the forward strand.
GCAGCTTCTGTGGCAGCAAATAGCAGTTGGAATACATGGAACTCCCTGCAGAGATCTTCAGAAGAATCAGCTCTCTGCAGTATGAACTGTGCACAGTGATGGAGAGAAGATTCTCTGTTTGCCAAAACCAGCCAAGGGCAGTTAAACAGAGTTTAACTGTGGCCATCGGAACAACTTCTATTTCAGAATTACTTAGAAGAAGAATTCTGAGTCAGAGGGCAGGCTCTGGAGAGATGGGTTTTCTGAGAGGTAGGAAGGTAGGGAGGTGCAGACTCTGTTCAGGGACCCCTGGGTATAAGCAGTGCTTTCTCCCCGCCTCCCCTTCCAGGTCTGGGTTTGGTTTTAGAACAGCGAGGACCAGGAGTGTGTAGACAGCCATCATTCACATGCCCAGCCAGGTAGTGTGGTCAACAGCGCTGTCCTACTGAGCTGCCCCCAGCACATACTGAGACGCTGCTGCCCCGTGTACTGGGCTTTGAAACGTACCTGCCATGGACATCCCCTGAGTCAGCTCATCTGGGCCACTGTCCAAATGGCTGGCCTGTTCTCTTCAGAACTGTGCAGGCGACAAAGGACAATGAAGACTGAGAAGGCACACTCCAGAGGAAAGTGGACGGAGCCACGAAGGTAACACTCCATGTATGCATGGGGCCTAGACAGGGGAGAAAGGCTGATCAGTGGCATCTCTGAGAAAACTAACAAAGAATGATTAGATGGTAGTATTAACGCTAACTTTTCTGAGTTTTGATCATTATACTGCGACTGTGTGATAGGAGGGGCCCTTACTCTCGGGGAATATGCTGAAATATTTAGGAATAAATGGCACCAGGACTCCAACGCTCTCTCAAGTGCGTCAGAAAACGTGGCATTAGCTATGCACATAGAAAATGACGCTGGGCTGGAATGTACATGGTTGGTGAATGGAGCGAAAGGGCATGGAGTTAAATTGTCCTAAACTTACAGAAAAGTTGTGGATTTAGGACAAAGAGCTACATACTCTTTACCCTATTTCACCAATTGTGTACATTTTGCCTCACCATTTTTCTGTGTATACATACGTAATGTTATTTTACATACAATTCTTATTTGTCAATTATATCTCAAAAAAACTGGGAAAAATTGTTGACAAGGCTGATCTCATGTGATCTCTTACCCTCCACCCAAGAAAAGGCACAGAGAAGCCACCGCCCTCACCCAGGCACAGGGTCCGCTAGGCTCACCAGACGCTCTGGCAGGGAAGCACAGCCCCAAAGTACAGGCAGGAAGGGCCAAGTCAGGCAGGCCCAATTTTTTCCCAATGCTCCCCGTCTAATAATGCAGCCTGACTCCCTGGGGAGGAAGGAGGACACCAGTGTGTTACTTCAGAGAAGAAAAGTCGTGAGGGAGGGAGGAAGGCCATGAGATGTCTGAGGCCATCACCAAGGCTGCATTTCTAACAGCGAGCTCTCCCTCCACCAGCTGGCACATTGGTGGCTCTCTATTGCCTAGAGCCAAGCTGTCTGAGGTCTCTCCTTCTCTCCTTAGGAATGCATACTTGTACAGTGGGATGGCCAAGTCTAATCTGTAGCTTAATCGAGTTCATCCAGCACCCCAGGGGACAGGGACAGTGTGGGAGCCATTTAAATCACACAGGCCACTGCTCCTTGGAGAAAATGGGGGCATGGGGTGAGTGGATTCTTTCATGTAGGCAATGACTTCCTGCTTCATCCATACCTGCCGCAGATAGAAACCATCATGTATATAGGCCACATTTTCCGTATTTACCGTGAAATAAGCCAGACGCAGAAAGCCAAATACCACATGATCTCATTCCATGTAGAATCTCAACAGACTGAAGTCACAGAATGGAGGAGAATGGTGGTTACCAGGGACAGGGCTGAGGGTGTGGAGGCAGAAAGGGGAGCTGTTGGTCAAAGGGTACAAAGTCACACGTAAGCAAGAGTGGATTTCACTCAACTAGTGTACAAACAGGTAACCTTAGTGAATAATGATGTATTGTATATATTTTAAATTGCTAATAGAGTAGATTTTAAACATTCTCTCTCTCTCACACACACACACACACACACACACACACACAAATGATACACAGGTGAGGAGGTGGCTCTCCTAAGCCACCTGTAAACACATGCATGCCTTACCACAGCACACGCACCACTAACTTACACAATTACGATTTTTCCACTTACTTTTTAAAAAGATGGGAGGGCTTGTGATCCTTACAGCATGTACATTTTGTGATTCTGGATGTGATTGTACTGATGAAGCACAGAGCACTGTTTACTCCATGATGATCCACACATTTCCTGTCCCTTGGACACCACAGGGGTATGGGTGAAAATGACCCTGAACACCCAGGCCCACCCAGACTTGCCTCCTGCAGTAAGGGCCGTGGCTTATCTTCCCCAGGAAGCAATGCCACAGCATCCAAAAGTTTGTTTACAAATAGCAAACAATGCTGAGTCAGGGAGGTAGGGGTTCCTCCTCTCTGAAATGGATAAAAGACTTCCTGCAATTGCTGAGCTTCAAACATCTGATACCATCTCTGTTTACCAAGGTGTTTAAAGACTGCTCATTTTCTCCAAGTTTCTAATAGTATAAATTATCTTACTGCTCTAAATAAAGAGGTTATAATGTATTATTTTAGATTTTCAGTAACCACATGCATTTAGTAATTCGAGATATTAGTGCTGCCAAGTGACTTGAAAGATAAATATTGGTGGTTAGAATAATGCCGCGCTTACACTTGTTTGATTAAACAGAAATCCAGATCACAATGGCTTTATTCCAGCCTTCTACTCCCTGAGTGGTCCAATTAACTAGAAGGCAGAAAATACACTTTTTCTCATTTAAATAAACTCTGCTCCATGTTAATTCCAAAGGGTTATGTGTTAGTCACCTATTTCCAAATCCTCTAATAGAAACGGTGGAGCTGCGGTTTCTGCTGGCACGCTGGTGACTCCACAAACCCCAGGCTCGTGGCTCCTGGCACTGCACAGGCCTCCTGCAGCCCTGGAGAATCCGCCTGAGGGCTTTCTTGGCATTGTGGAGTCCGCGCACAAGCAGCCTTTAGCTGATTACAAGTGGGACTTGGAGGGTGAACAGCCCCCCTTGCTGGCCGTTGGGCTGGGAGGAGCCTGGGGTGTTACCGACCCTCTCGCCATGGCTGAACCCTAGCTGCCCACAGCTTTGTCCTGGCCCCTCCCCTCCGCCTCCTACGCCCCCTACCCCGGCTGGAGCTTCCTGAGATCAGCTCCCACAGGAGCTACCACTCCCCAACCTTGTCATCCACTTTCGTGCGAAACTCATCTGAGTTACCCGCAATTCCCCTAAAACAATCCGCTTCCTCCTGTAGCCAGCAGCAAGGGGAAGGCTCCCTATGCAGGAGAGGGGAGGCGAGGAAGGAGACAGCACAGGGTTTTGAGCCCTGTGAGTAGAAGCAAATCCTTCCACAGGAGCAGGAAGGAGGAAGCTGCCATGTGCAGAGGTGGGATTCCAGAGCCCCTGGAGCTGAGGAACCCGCTCTGCCCTGCGCCAGGAGCTGCTCTCAAGTCTTAGCAGAAGCCGTGAAAAGCTTCCCCCTTCCCTTCCTACCTTTCCAGGCATTCAGCAAATACCTCCCGGGGACGGGACTGCTGGCGGCCAGGCCCTGTGTAGGACAAACAGTGAGGGCACTGAGGCCTCTGCCCAGCCCCTGCCTTCTCTGGAGCCCCCGTCACTCCCTAGACACAGGCGGCATGGGCTGAGGGTGCTCTGCGGCGGGGACCCTGGGCTTGCTGCAACAGCATCCTCAGCAGCGCCTCTCACCTGCCTCTTGCTCAGAGCCCCAGGATCACGCTGTCAGTCCCGGGGAGGCTCCCACCAAGAGCCCGGGTAGGACTGTCCAGCCAAGATAGACGAGGGCCCTCAGCCCGAGAGCTGGGAGGAGGCCTCGTCCTCGCTGGGGCTGCCTCGGAAGCTGGCCCTTGGTTTATCTGGGAGGGGATTCCGGGAAGGACCTGGAAGGGAGTGAGGAAGGAAGAGACGTGCCACAAGGAAGGGACCAAAGTCAAAACCCAGGTGCAGGAAATCAGTAACACCGAGGCCAGCAGGAGCCCAAGCCTGGGGTCACCTTCCAGAGACCTGAGGTCTGTGCCTTGGGGTCTGTGCCCTGGAGCGTCCTCTCCAGAGCACCAAGCACCTGGGCTGTATCCAGGAGCTCCAGCAGGTCTGCAGCTGAGGGCGGTTTCCCAGGGCCTGACTCTCCAGCTCTTCAGGAGAGAACCCTGAGAAGGAGCACGCGGTAAGAGGCCGTGGGCACATGCCACACCCGCAATGCTATGGATGTGGGACTTGGACAGAGATCCTAGGTGTGGGCCTTCCGGACCCCAGCAGTGAGGCCAGGAAGTGAACGCCTGAGGGCACTGAGGTGTAGTACCTGCAGCCCTCCTCCTGCCTGAAGGCTCAACTCAGGATAGACTGCATGGACCACCATTGCTTTCTGCAACAGCGCAGGGGCTCGGGATCCACCCATCAGTCAGGAAATCAAGCATCAGCGGTGCGAGGGGAAGGCGGGGTGCTGTGGTCTGCGTGTCTGTGTCCCTCCAACTCCAGATGCTGGACACTAATCACCAAGGTCATGGTGTGAGGAGGTGGTGAGGCCTTTAGCAGGTACTTAGGTCATGGAGGGGAGCCCTTGTGAGTGGGACTGGTGCTCTTATAAAAGAGGACTGAGGGGGTTGTTAGCCCCTTTTGGTGTTTCCACCATGTGAGGACACATGGAGGGCCCCATTTAGGAGGAATAGGCCCTCACCGGCCCCTGAATCTGCTGGTGCCTTGATCTTGGACTTTCCAGACTCCAAAACTGTAAGCAATACATTGCTGCTTATAAATTCCCCAGTCTCCGGTGTCTTGTTACAGCAGGAGCTGGCTAAGACACAAGGAGAAGTCCCAGCATCTGACCTTAGACAGCTGACTGTCAGCAGCTCTCAAAGTGGGGTCCCAGGACCAGCAAGACATAACCTGGAAACTTCCTGGAAATGAAGCTCTCAGTCCCCACCTCCCAGACCTCTAAATGCTAAAGGAGCTGCAACACATGTTCACAGGCCCTCAGGGGACTCTGAAGCCAACTGGCATTGGAGAGCTACTGAACTTGGGTGACTGGGGAAGTGTTCATTAACTGTGGGAGAAGTCCGAGGGGAGAGCAGGCTTGCTACTGAGGCAAGCTCTTCACATGGCTCCCCAGGAGACATCCATGCCACCCCTGGCCGGCCCAACATGGAGATACTAACGGGGTCTCACGGTGCCTAGAACAAAAACAAGAGAGCATTCCATCTCAACACTGCACAGTGAAGGATTAAAGCAATGTCTTACACCCGGGTGAAGCAGAAAGAAGAACATTAAAAAAAAAAAAAGTAGCTCAAAAATTCAGAGTTCCGAACGTTTTCCAACAAAAAGTGAAAGTCTTTCTCTTGTTCTCTGGGCTCCTTCCTCACTTTTTAGATGTCCTTTTGAGAGAGTGTTCTGCGCATATGCCAACGTAGACGTTTTATAGGGTTAGTTATTTGTTATTCTGTTTTTACACTGTTCTGCCTTTTGTTATTCCCTTAAATGTATGTCTTGGAATATTTCTGTATTGGTAAAAAGAGGGTCATTTCATTCTTTGCATATGCTAATAATTGCTACTGAAGTGTATATATAAAGAAAAGTGAACAAAGTGTAGTATTACCATCTGTAGATTTGCCGTAATCTAAATAATCTGTTTCTTCTTGATAGATTCTTTGATTTTTTGTTCTGGTTTTCATTCCTGCAACAATATTTGTAAGTGTTTCTTTTTCCTGGCTAACTTAGGAGTATAGCCATTGGGTCAATTCTTGGCAGGGGCACTGCTAAGTCAAAGGGTAGCTGCACTTTTTACTTTGATGGATATGGCCCATTAACTTTCCAGAGCAGCTCTCTACCACTTACACTCCTGTTGACAATTTACAAACACACCCTCTTCACTATACTCACAGCAGCCACAAGTGCCATTGCATTTTTTATTTTTGCCACCTCAAAATTATATTTCTTTGTTCTTTTTATGTGTTTCTTTAATGCTGAGGGAAATTGAGCAAGCCTTTTAAAAATATATTTATTGACCAATGTCATTTATATTTCTGTGAACTTGTTTTTCAATCAGGTTTGTAAATGTTTTTCTTATTGAATGATGACCACTCTTTGTAAAATGTGTTGCTCAATGAAGCTACAAGCCTTTTGCCACTTGGGCTTCAAATATTTTCTTCGGTTCATTGTTCAGTTTTTCTTTAACTGTGGATTTTTGTGTCCTTGCTGATGATTTTTAATTCTAGTCAAATATCTCAACATTGCCCATTCAAGTTTTCAAATATATATCCTGTTTAGAAAGGCATTTCCCATTCACAATTATAAGTAAACTCACCTGTTAAATTTCAGAATGTTTTCATTTCACTCTTGTACAGTCACATCTGTGACACTTTTGTAACTTATTTTGGAACAGTAAGGCAGTGGGTCAGAGTTCTGTGTGGTTTTTCCAAATACCACATTGTCTCTAAACCATGTATTCAATATTTCTTCTCTTGCCCTCTGATTTAAAATGCTTCCTATCACACACACACAATTTGAATATATATTTGCATATATCCTGGGACCTCTTTCTGCTCCGCACAAACTTCCATGTAGATCTGGTTTCGTTCTTGAACCTTCATGGTACATTTGACATTTCATAGGGCTACTCCCCAGTTCTCTTCTTCCTCCTGACTCTTCCTGCTTGTTTTCCCACAACAGTTTCCCTTCACATAGCATGTTAGTGTTTCAACTGCAATTGCACTAATCCTGTGAGTAATTTAGGGTTAATGGTCACCTTCATAATATTGATTCATTCTTGCCAATAGCAAGTTATCTCTCACAGTTTGTTTAGATCTTCATTTTATCCCTTAGCAGAATTTTTCAGATTTTGTTTACATAGGTCCTATATATTTCTTTTAAAGTTTGGATTTTGCTGTTGTCTCAATTAAATGCTATCTTAAATGCAGCATTTTGTCATCATTTTTTTTGACAGGGTCTCACTCTGTTGTCTGGGCTGGAGTTCAGTGGTGCAATCTCTGCTCACTGCAACCACCCGCTCTCAGGCTCCAGTGGTTCTCCTGACTCCGCCTCCCAAGTAGCTAGACGACAGGTGCACCCTCTGCGCCTGGCTAATTTTCATGTTTTTTGTAGAGACGGGGTTTTGCCATGTTGCTGAGGCTGGTCTTGAGCTCTTGGACTCAAACAGTTTGTCCACTTTGACCTCCCAAAGTGCTGCACCAGGCCTTTTTTCATAATATTTTCACAAGTTGTTTGTACCTAGAAAAGTTATTGCTTATGCATAATAATCTTCCCGCCTGAGTTACTGTTTTCCACAGGTTCAGCCAGTTCTCCTGGGTATTCTAAGCTCACACTCATGTCATCCGTGAACAGTAGTAACTTCGCCTTGACATCTCACTATTTTACTGGCACTTCTGACTCTTGTTTAGCCTTCTGTAACCAGCCTACATAAGATCACAGTGAGTCCTTGTTTGTTCCTGGCTTTAGATAAAACTGCTGATTTTTCAAGCCTCATAATAACAAACCTATTTGTATACTTCATTGAGATAAATGGTAGCAACATGAAAGGTGCACAAAGCGGATGAAACTAAACAAAGAGAACCTGAAGCAGGAACTGAGGCTGGTGTGAACCCAGGGCTGGGCCCTGTCTATTTCAGGATCAGCAGGGCCATCGTGTGGACCCCTTGCCCAGTGTCCTCCTGATGGTGCCAGGATGCCTCCATGTAGCAAGATGACGAGCCTTTGGGCTGTAGAGTCCTCATGATGGTGGGGACAGACAGATGGGAAAGACTCCAGAGCCATTCTGGACTAGAAGCCACGGGATTTGCAGGTGGGATGAGAAATGGGAGAACAGTTTGCTGCTGAGAGCCAGGCTGAGGCAGCTGGCTTCCAGGAGCAGGTGGGTGGCATGGTCTCCGTAGGAGGCAGGATGTGAGTGAGCAGGGTCCAGGTGCCGAGAATGCCAGTGTGACTTGACAGGTTGTACACACAAGGTGCCGGTGGAGGACGCTGGAAAACCAAACAGGCAGGTGAGGAGAAAGGGGTCAGTCAAGGAAGTGAAGACAGTCGTTAGAAAGGAAAGCCGTAATCATTAGGGGAAAACTGCAGGCCCATGTGCTGCACTCATGGGAGAATCTCATTTTACCCCTGCCATTATGGTCTGGGTCCTCGCCCAGCAACCTTGGCTTCTTAGGGATACAGAGCACCTGAAAATGATGAGATAAAACCAGGGCACAGTGACCAAGGAAGCTTTATTAAACCTGGAAGTCTAGAAAGTTCATCAGGGAGCCATTTGCCTAACCCCTGGAACCTGTCAATGTTGGTTCAGGTGGCAAAAAAAAAAGGGACTTTGTAGATGTGATTAAGTAAGGATCTTGAGGAGAGATGATCCTGTATTTTCCACGTGGGCCCTAAATGCAATCCACACATCCTTTTAAGAGGGGGACAGAGGGAAATCTGACACACACAGCAAATGAGACGGTGATGGGAAGATAGAGGCAGAGACTGGAGCCATGTGGCCACAAGCCAAGTCATGCTGGCAGCCACCAGCAGCTGGAAGAGGCCAGGAGGGTCTTCCCCTGGTGACTCTGGAGGAGACATTGCTAATGCCTGATTTGGGTCCAGAGTTTATGACCTCTAGAACTGTGAGAGAGTAAACTTCTGTTGTTTCAAGTAACTCAGCTTGTAACAGTTTGTTTCAGAAACCCGAGGAAACTAACTGGGAAGGATGTCACACCCCAGGAGGGAAGCTGCTCAGAGGCAGGAGTCTCTGCGGCCAGTGTCCACTCACCCAGCTTCTCCCTGCACCCCTCCTAACCCTCCCACTCATGCTATGCTGATGACAGAGCCTGGAGACCAGCATGCAGCATGCCTCCCTCCTAACTGGTCTCTACCACCAAGTCAGGCCTCATTATTCCAGGCCACACCTGGCTCAGGTGCCGACAGAACAAGCCCCAGGGGCAGAGCAGGGATTCCAACCCCATGAGGGGCCCCAAAGTGAGATGTTGGTCACGCCAGGGTCACCACCTGAGACGCTGATCACCACCGGCAGAAATCTGTCCTGCAGACGCTGACTTAAAGACATTGTGGAAATTCCTCAAGGATCGATAATTAGAAATTTCATTTGAACTAGAAAGTTGAACTAGAAATTCCACTTGTGTTAGCAAACTGACACAAGAACAGAAAACTACTTTAAACTTCATATGGAACCAAAAGAGAGCCCACATAGCCAAGACAATCCTAAGCAAAAAGGATAAAGCCGGAGGCATCATGCTACCTGATTTCAAACGATACTACAAGGCTATAGTAATCAAAACAGCATGGTACTGATACCAAAACAGATATATAGACCAATGGAGCAGAACAGAGGCCTCAGAAATAACACTGCACATATACAGCCATCTACTCTTCGACAAATCTGACAAAAACAAGCAATGGGGAAAAGAAGATTCCCTATTTAAAAAATGATGCTGGGAAAACTTTC
>CAUYQU010060401.1:0-61384 GCA_963574635.1 Cheracebus regulus
TGTAGTTCTCCTTGAAGAGGTCCTTTGCATCCTTTGTTAGTTGTATTCCTAGGTATTATTCTCTTTGTAACAATTGTGAATAGGAGTTCGCTCTTGATTTGGCTCTCTGATAGCCTGTTATTGGTGTATAATAATGCTTGTGATTTCTGCACATTGATTTTGTGTCCTAAGACTTTGCTGAAGTTGCTTATCACTTTCAGGAGATTTTGGGCTGAGACAATGGAGTCTTCTAAATATACAATCATGTCATCTGCAAATAGAGACAATTTGACTTCCTCCTTTCCTAATTGAATACCTTTTATTTCTTTTTCTTGCCTGATTGCTCTGGCTAGAACTTCCAATACTATATTGAATAGGAGTGGTGAGAGAGGGCATCCTTGTCTAGTGCCAGATCTCAAAGGGAATGCTTCCAGTTTTTGCCCTTTCAGTATGATATTGGCTGTGGGTTTGTTGTAAATAGCTTTTATGGTTTTGAGATACGTTCCATTGATGCCTAGTTTATGGAGAGTTTTTAGCATAAAGGACTGTTGAATTTTGTCAAAGGCCTTCTCTGCATATATTGAGATAATCATGTGGTTTTTGTCTTTGGTTCTGTTTATGTGGTGGATTACATTTGTAGACTTGTGTATGTTGAAGCAGCCTTGCATCCCAAGGATGAAGCCTACTTGATTGTAATGGATAAGCTTTTTGATATGCTGTTGCAGTTGGTCTAAATTCGACACCCTATCATCAAAACTGAAAGAGCTAGTGGAGCAAGATCAAAAAAAACCTGAAAAGCTAGCAGAAGACAAGAAATTACTAAGAGATGAACTAAAGGAGATAGAGACACACACACACAAAAAAACTCTTCAAAATACAATAATTCCAGGAGCTGATTTTTTGAAAAGATCAACAAAATAGACAGGCCACTAGCTAGATTAATAAAAAAGAAAAGAGAAGAATCAAATGGATGCAATTAAAAGTGATAAAGGCGATATCACCACTGATTCCACAGAAATACAAACTACCATCAGAGATTACTACAAACACTTCTATGTACATAAATCAGTAAACCTGGAAGAAATGGATAAATTCCTGGACACTTGCACCCTCGCAAGCCTAAACCAGGAAGAAGTTGAAACCCTGAGTAGATCAATAACAAGAGCTGAAGTTGAGGCAGCAATTAATAGCCTACCAACCAAAAAAAGTCCAGGTCCAGATGGGTTTACAGCCAAATTCTACCAGACATACAAAGAGGAGCTGGTACCACTCCTTCTGAAACTATTCCAAACAATCCAAAAAGAGGGAATCCTTCCCAAATCATTTTATGAGACCAACATCATCCTGATACCAAAACCTGGCAGAGATTCAACAAAAAAACAAGACTTCAGGCCAATACCCCTCTTGTTTTCAAAGATGACCTGAAGCTCCAGGAGTTCAATGCTCAGGCTTGCACAAATTGGAAGGAAAATTGGGGAAACTTCCTGTCCATATTTCATTGCATTCTTTCAGATTCTTGGGATTTTGCTAAGTCTGCTGGTGAGATAGCTTGCTCATCTCTCACACCCTTATGTAATTAATCTGAAATTAATCTTCTCATTAACCCACAGATGGCGAAGGGAAGCACACAAATTTTAAGATGTGTAGGCCAACATAGGCTTTTATTGGCTGTGATTAAGAACTAACTTCTAGTTGATACATGCAGAAGTAGTTAGAAGATGTTTTAAGTGGAATTTTCATAACAAAAATTTGTTGCCAATGCATGTAGTTTTATGTCAACTAAGAGCCCACACTTGTAATATAATTGTTGAGGATAATATTGAATCATCTCAAAAACCTGATCCACGTTTCTTTTGATTTATTTTCCCATCTTATGTATCTAATCTACTAAGTAATACATACCCAACCTGTTACATGTAAGTTGATTTACTCACTGCCTAGGAAACTTGGGTCTCTTATAAACCCATGTTTATACTGATGTCCTTACCTCTGTTAATTTTTCCCATGTTCAAAGCTCAATATCCCCTCCATCAAACCTAACTTAACACAGCAGTTCTAATATTGACTGCCCAGGATTGTGAGCCCTAATTCTAAAGGATCTCTGTCTTTTGATGAGTCCCAGGGAAATTTTCTCCTAATTAGCACCTGTGTCTCAATTCTCTCTTCCTTTACCTAGTCTTTTGGAGTCTTACTGTCAAAATCCAAGTATAAAAGGCAAAAACAGCAGAGAATGGATTTCCAGCTTTATGCCTGTCTTAGCAATTCTGTGAGAGATGTTTTGAAGCTCCTGTTGAAAAATCTGTGCCAAAGACCTAGTAATTGTTTTTTATGGGTTTTCCAATGAATTGTGAAGTTCTTCTAATAGCTGTCAATAGCTTTCTCTACTTTGCAGCTGTGAACACTAAGAAAGAGGCCTTTAACAACCTCTTTTTTTTCTCTCTCTTCTATCATCACTGCTTTGGTCCTATGGCAGGCTAGAGACTAAACAGTTGGCATTATAACCTGAATAGCCTAAGAAGTTAAGGGTAGGTAAAATCAATCATATTGAATCCTTCCCTACTTTCAAAGTAATAATAATTTTAAAATCACAGGCAACACATATCTAGTAGTTCAATTAAAAAATCATTTATTTTTACTCTGTTCCAGGAACATTGCTAATAGCTGAGGATCTGTAGATAAAAAAAGGGAGTCCCCATTCTCAAGTAACTCATAGCCTAATAGTGTAGGGAAATATGTAAATGAGAACACTATAAGATCATATGTTCAGAGGGTACAGATAACCAGAAGAGGCTAACCTTGAGGGATTGTGAACAGAGGTATATCCTATACTCACTATGTTTCTGTTAACACAGGCCCAATCTTTCTTTAATAGATATGCAATAAATATGTATTGAATTAAATCCTATCATGCTACTCTTGTTAAAACATTCATAAGGTCAGTGAAATAATCTTCAACACATTATTGTACTATGGCGAAGTTTATGAAAAGAAAAAGAAGGGCATCTACTTAAGTGTTCCTAGATCTCTTTGTTCAAGGATACAAGTCATCAAAATTATTCCTCAAAAAGCCCTTTAATTTTTTAAGAAGGCACATAAAATTATTGTTACATAAATGTTTAGTTACTGTTTTTTATACTTAGCATAACAGGTTAGGTAAATTTATGATTCATGAGAGTTGTATTTTTATGTGTTGTGTGAATTTTTATGGTACATTGGAGCCCGTTTTGGGTAATCAATGTGCACACTATATTTACGCCCATTATATAGGACTTGGCACATAATTTTACTCTTAAATTGTTATAGAGATTTGTAGTTGTTGTACCTTTGCTTCTATAATGTCGTGTTGTTCATACTTATAGTTTGTTTTATATCATATTCTTGGTTAGAAATGCAATCCAAATTATTACATTGTTCTTTAGGGGGAAAAGATGACTTGTTTTAGAATGATATGCTCTGTTCCCAAAACTGCAAGAATGCATTATGGTGAAAATTGGTAACTACCTGTGCAGTCACATACCACTTGTTATTTCTTCACAGCAGTGTTGAATTTCTTTCCTCAATCTGAATGAAAACCATTTCTGGGAATCATTACTTGCTTCATGACTCTTCTCTCATGATTGTTCCTTCTCCTGTCCAAATTCCTATAATCATTGACAGGTTTTCCTTCTAGGCAAAGGTTGGTGTCAGGCAATGAGCTGATCCTGGACACCATAATACCTGAAGTTCCAGCTGAAACAACAGGAGGAACTTATCTAAGTTTTATTGCTGTACACTCAGGAGTAGATATGCTAGGGATGTGTGTTCTCCCCTAATCCCCACACAACAGACTAGCCAAATTCGCCCTACAGTCTCCCCTTGAATCCACCCATCACTTAACTGGGCACTTAAAACTCTGTTAAATTCATGTCAGTCTCTTTTCTGGAGTTACTGGACCTCACATCATGTATCCTCCACCACTACCTGAGATCTGCCTTTGAATGGACATTGTTCAGACACGTAATGTAATTCAACTGTTATCCAACTCACCCCTGCTACCTGACTTTTCAACTGGAGTTTCCCAAATGCCTACCAACTTTAAGACTGGGCCTCCAAGGTTAGAATACTTGGACTTTTCCAGAACATTCCATGCCCTTAGGAAAATAGTTTTCTCTCTGCCTAGCCATGCTTGCTAGGGCTTCCACAGATTTACCAGTCCTGGTTTTATTTCCTTTTTTACTAGCGTATGCTTCTGAGGTACCAAGATGTCTCACAGTAGCACTGGCTGGGACCCTGGTTCCACAGACATGAACATTCCATTAATCCTGCAACCTGCACAATATCCAGTAGAGCAATAAGCCCACAGAACTTGCTGTGCAAATGCCTGGTCTGAAAAAAAGGAGCTTATATGCAGATCATGGCCCAGGGATCTGGGGCAAACAATGGTGGAGCCAATAAACTAAATGTCTCTGCCTTCAAGACTTTGTAACCTGTTGGGGAAAAGAAGATGAACACACAAAAAACAAGAATAATGGAGATTGTCTGGTTCCTGTGCTTTCTATGGAGATTAATGTTACTTCTACCTACCTAGGTACTCAAACAAGAAAATATCCATTCTTCATTTGGCTATTTCAATTATATATATATATATTTATACCATTTAAAACTGAATCTTTTTCTGTATTTTTTTTTTTTAGCTGAGGACATGTGTTATTCTTTCCAACAGTGCAGAATGACAGAAAATGGAGAATAATGGTCCCTGCCACCTCAGATGCTCATTTCTTTCCAGTGGAGATTCCAGAATATAAGAGGGCTTTCCTCACTTCCCACTCTTTTCTCCACTCACTCCCATCTGGCTTCTGCTCCCCTCATCCAACTAAAACAGCTCTCACTGAGGACAGCAATAATATCCACGTTTCTAAGTGCAACAGACTTCAAACTTGCCATCTCACTAGCATGTGACACTATTGATTACATGCTCCTTTAAGAAACTCTCTTCACTGGGCACAGTGTCTCACAGCTGTAATCCCAGTACTTTGGAAGTCCAGGGAAGGTGGATCACCAGTCTGAGACCAGCCTGGCCAACACGGTGAAATGCCGTCTCTACTAAAAATACAAAAATTAGCTGGGTGTAGTGGCAGGCACCTGTAATCCCAGACACTTAGGAGGCTGAAGCAGGAGAATCTCTTGAACCTGGGAGGTGGAGGTTGCAGTGAGCCTACTGCGCTATTGCACTCCAGCCTGGGCGACAGAGCAAGATTCCATCTCAAAAAAAAAAAAAAAGAGAGAGAGAGAGAAGAAACTCTTTTCTTGGGTTCTGTGTTAGTTTCCTATTGTTGCTGTAATCAATGACCACCAACTTGGTGGCTTAAAACAACACACATCTATTCTTGCATGATTCTGGCAGTCAGTTCAAAATCAGTATTACTGCACTGAAATCAAGATGTCAGCAGGACTATACTCTCTCTGAAAGCTCAAGGACAGAATCCATTTCCTTGCCTTTTCTAGCTTCTGAAGGCTGCCTGTGTTTTTTGTCTCATGACCCCTTTTTCTGTCATCAAAGCCAACCATGCAGCATGCACTTTGCTTCAATTGTCACATTGCCTTCTTATTCTGAAGTCAAATTTCTTCCTGCGTCACTCTCATAGAAACACTTATGCTTATATTTAGCACCCAAGCAGATAATTTAGGTTAATCTCCTCATCTTAACTTAATTACATCTGTGAAGTCCCTTTCCTCGTATAAGATTGCATTCACAGGTTCCAGTGATTAGGACATGTATATTTTGAAGGGACATTATTCAGTCTACCATGGGCTCCATAACATAACACTCTGTTTCCTTCCTCACACTTCCTTGGGCACTTGTTCTCTGTATCCTTTGTAGACTTGTCTTGTTCCACACAAAAATTAAACTTTGGATTTTCTTAAGGTTTAATCCTAGATTTTCTATTTTTCATATGCAATGTTCTGTTTACTTACTATTTATGAGCCATAATTCTTTTGCAAAAGTGTGTATTTAAATTGATACATTTAGTTCAAATTTGGTAAGTTTAAATTAAATTGAATAAGTGTATTATTTAGACAAATTTTTAAATTGTGAAACATAACACATATATATGGTAAAAACCATAAATATCTAACAATAAATTATTATAACATAAAAACATGTGTAACCACCACTCCAGTTGAGAAATAGAACATTGCTAGCATCCTAGATACCTTCTGTGGGCCCCTTCCTAATTATGTCCCAATCCTTGGTAAATTTATTTTCAAGCATTTTAATTTATATAATGCTATTGTATGTAGGATATTTTATTCCTTTTGAGAAAGGAAAAAGCAGCCTCAATATCTGGGAGCTGGTCTAGCTTTTTCTTGTTGAACATGAACAAAAAACAATTTCACATGGAAGGTAGCAGAATATGCGACCACAAAACATGCCACTTTAAAATAAGATTTGTTTAGAGCTAAAGGCATTTAAAAAAAATCAGATGCAAGAATGGCACTCTGACCCTTCTCTCTTTCTTCCCGAAAGCGATAGATAAACCCTTGTCTCGAAGATGTCCTCCCTACACCAGAAAGAAAGTAATATTCTTGTCATCAAAGATGTGAAGTTGCAACCAAGAGAATTCTACATAAGTAGACCTTGTTAAAATAATTCTTTTTTCCTTCAGCTTCCCAGTTTAGTTACTTTAATGCAATTGCCTCTTTCTGCTCAACCTCATATAACAACATTTAAGGATTTTCACTTCTCTGGGTCTTCATTTCCTTATAAGGGTTTCTGTGTCATGTAACACTTACATTAAACAAATTTGTATGCTTTTTTTTTTGTCAGTCAGTCTTGTATCAGTTTAATTCCCAAGTTCAGGTGATAAAACCCTAAGAAAAGAGAGGTAGAGTTTTGACTCTATGACACACAGAACAACAACATCAGACAAGGCCACTCTGCAATTTTGATGGATCAAGACGGATGGTAGAGTACTTTGTAATCATGACTGAATGCAGACAAAAACATAAGCTCTGCCAACTCACAACAAAATACCAAGGTATCCCACTCTCCCTTTTGAGAGAAATGACTGCTTTATTTTAAACCACTTAGAGCTTTGACCTCACTTTAATTTTTCGTCTTTCCAAAGATGTATTAAGATAATAACAAAATTACCTCTTCTTCCTGAGAGCATGCAATTCAGAGCAAAGCTCTGCTTGAACTCTGCCCCAAGAGCACTAGACACAAGCCCAAATCCTGTAATAAATCATTTCTTAACGTCATTTCACAGAGATGTTTTCTCACGATGTGCATTCCCTCTTTGGAATTAGCAATATACCCAACTCATTTAACTACAGGCGTGTTCTTGGTGGTCTATGCCTATAGGACACTGTCATTTTGGACTTTCTAAATTATTTTTATTTGTGTAAAGATTGCTGACTTTTTATATACTAATTGTATTAATTTTATGAATAATCTCCTTTCTATTAATCTCCTTTCTATTTTTATTTGTGTAAAGATTGCTAACTTTTTGTGTATTCTATATTAATTTTATGAATAATCTCCTTACTGATTTTTCTTATTGCTAAGCTTTCAAAAATAACATTTACACAATTATGAAAAATATTTCTACTTTCTCTTTTCAGCATTTATTCCTCTTATTTCTTTTTCCTGTCCATTTTTCATTGATTAGTATTTGCAGAATATAATAGTTATTCCTGATGATAATGCATATCTTTGCCTTATTCTAACTTTAATGGGAATTTTTTGAGTTTCTCACTATTAAATATGATGCTGGCCTTTGATTTGAGATGTATATCATATAAGGAATTTTGGTTCAAATTCTGGCTCTACCACTTAAATGCTGTGTGAACTTAGGCACACCTTTGGCACTAATTTTCTCATCTGAATATTATGACAATAACATCACCACTTCACAGGGCTTTGTCACAATTAAATTCATGAAAATATTTTAAGATAGTGAACAATGTTTACAGAGTGCCTGGTCCATAATTACTATATAAATGACTTTATATAATATCAACATAATATTCTCTAACAAGATAGTTCTATACCATATATCATATAATAGTAAAAATAATAGTATTTCATGTATTGTATAAATGTTGTTTATTAATCCTCTATTCCAATTTAATTAAGAATTTTATCAGCAGTAGAGGTTGGATTTTATCAAATGCCTTTATTATGTCTATAGCAATGTTCATATAGCATTTCTCTTTTCATGGATTCATCTTTCTTAAACACCCATCTGATCAGGTTATACTCCTGTTTGGACTCCTTTTGACTGCAGAAAATAATGCGTAATTCCATAGCAAGGCATTCAAGAACTCCCATGATATAACCCCAGCTTTTGTTTCCTCCATGTACTCTCTGCTCTGGATACATTAAATTATCTGCTCCATAAAAGGGCCATGTTCTACAATAATAGTTTTAACATGTGAATTTGTTATGAGGATTAAATAATGTATGCATTTTTAAAATATGTGAAGCACATAAAACAGTACCTGGTGCAGAGTAAATGTAATATAAGTGTTCCTATATTTATTTTTTTTTTTACACGTAGGGTTTTATCAGTAATAGGTGTTGAATTTTATCAAGATCCTTTGGGGCATTTGTAGATATGTTTATATGATATTTTTCCTGTGATGGAGTCATTTTTTAAAACATATGTCTGATCATATGACACCTTCATAGCAACTTACTACTGACTACTGCTAAAGTGAAATAATATGGTCTGAGAAGGACTCCATACTTCTGTATTTCAGTCCTTGTGGATGAACTGCAATCTTAATAGGTAGACAAGACTGAAAACCTAACTTAGGAGTATGTGCCTGTAGCAATACCCTAGTCTTGGCCACTCCCAGCTGCTATACTTCAACCACTCATACACTGCGGAGTGTTCAAATAAGGCAAACGCTGAGCTGTAACTAATCCAGTTGTTTCTGTGCCTCACTTCTGATTTCTGTACGTCATTTCCCTTTTTTTGTCTATAAATTTTCTACCATGTGGCTGCACTGGAGTCTCTGAATCTGCTGTGATTCTCCAAGAGTGGGCTCCCCTATTTGTGAATCGTTCATTAGTTAAACGACTTCACATTTAATTTGGCTGAAATTTTTCTTTCAGTACTGCAAAGCAAGACATTCAAGACATTCCATGATCTAACTGTACTGGGGGAACTTGACTGTGGTCCTGTAAATAGGTTTTAAAATTTTCTCTTAATCCAAAACAACTTTCACCAGGTTGTGAATTTTCTTTTTCTTTCTTTCTTTTTTTTTCTGCCTTCTTTTGTCCCTAGTGTTTGTGCAAATTTTAAGACAGACACGTAGCATTATAGGTATTGGCATTAATTGATCTGAAACTTTTTAATTTACTGGAGCAATTTCTTGCCAATCTTGTGTTCCTTCTTTGAGGCCTGAGAAGCCACTTGGTTAAGTACTCATTAGTTTGACTTCTATACTGCATATGTAAAAATTCCACATTTATTAAAAAAGACTTTCACCTCAATACCTACATCCTTGTTCTAGCAGTTTCCTGTTTACTATGCGTACATTATAGACAACTAAAGAATATTTTGGAGATCCCCTTAGGGCTGCCTGAAAATTCAGAGATATATTGAAATTACATCAGCAATATATTTCCCTTTCATAATGTATTATGCCATAGGTTTGTAATCTCTCCTAAGGAAACAAAATTAATTTTTCAATGTTCTTCACTTGTGATAGAAGATAGCATAATAAATACTCCTCCTTTGTACCTTTGGAGATAATTGGCTGGAAAACGATTGGGTGAAAATTGTTTTCTCACTCAAGGTCATTCTGCTACACATTAGCACCATTGAGGCATGCTTCTGAATACCAGGAACATGCCCTTCAGACAAAGATTAATTAGATGCAAAAGTTAAAAGAGAGAAACAGATGAATCCTCAGCATGGCTTTTAGAATATAAGAAGTGTGGTCCATGTTAATGGCTGTGCTAGTTTTCAAAGCTAGCCTTTTGAACTTATCTTTTTATGTATCTAGTTTAAAAAGCTTGAATTCCTATCAATAATGAAATTTTGAAATGAAAGAGAGCCATATAATGATCTAGTATTCATGCAAAAGAAATAATTATTTACCATAAAATAATTAATTTACAAATGTCACCTAAGGAACCAAACTGAGGAGAAACTCCTGCTTTGCTCATCCTCAACCAGGACAAATATACAGATACCTTTGATGCAAGGCAGAAGATGTTGGGGCCCAGAAGAAAAATTTCAAAAGAGGGAAAGATCACATTCTTGTTTTGCTTCTGATACTTTGTCTTGCTTTATTATCTTATCACAACTATTTTAAGTTACAAGAATAAAGAGATATTGCATAACAAGTCAAATAACACAGTGGCTTAAAAAGAAATAGTTCATAATCTGCTCCTCCATCCCTTCAATCTCTGCCCCATTCAAGGTAACAAATCTGATACGTTTGATGTACAATTTTTACATCTTTCTAGATTCTCATATTAAAATAGCCAAACTTTTTATTCTTTTACCAAAACGATTGGATCATCCGATATATCTTTTCATGCTTCCTTTTTTAAACTCCAGTGTAAGATATAAAGTACTAGAAATGCCAATGCAGTTTGATGGAAGAAAAGGAGTCTTTTCAATGAGTGGATCTGGAGAAACTGAATATCTGTATGGGAAAAAAAATGATCCTTGACCCTCTCCCTCACAGATATTTAAAAATTAATTTGACATGGATCATAGATCTAAATGTTAAAGCTTAAGCTATAAAACTATAAAGCTTCTAGAAGAACCCACAAGAGAATATAGTCATGACCTTGGAGTTGGAAAAGTTTAACAGGGTAGATAAAGCACTAATCAAAAATGAGAAACTTGATAAATCAGACACACACACACACACAAACTTCTGCTCTGATTTCCAAAGTAAGCATACCAATCTGTGCTCTCATCAGTAGCATATAACGGTTCCATTTATTCCACATCCTGGTCAGCACATGATATTGTAGATTTTTAATGTTTACTATTATTGTTGTTTTAATTTTAGCCATTCTGGTTGGTGTGAATCTCATTGTGATTCTAATTATACTTCCTTGATAACAAATGAAGGTGAGAATCTTTTCACTGGGTGTTTGGATACTTTTCTTGGTGAAATGCCTGTTAAAATCGTTTGTCCATAAAACGAAAAAGGAAAGAAATGAGTTGTGTGTTTCTCATTGATTTGGAGGCATTCAAACATATGTTCTCCACATTATATATAATATATAAAGCATCTGGGCCTTGCCTCTTCACTGTTCTAATAGTCTTCTGATAAAGAAAAGTTGCTAATTTTAATGAAATACAGTTGGCCAATTATTTCCTTTATTGTTAGTGTATTTTGTGGAGACCAGCTCAGCAAGCCCAAAACTGATATGGCAGGCAGTGAGGAAGTCAGGATCATGCGCAGACAGGAAACCCAGAGGCATGAGCTTATACTTGTCCACAGGCAGTCAGTCAGGATGGGAAGACGACCAGCAGGCTGAAATAGCACATACGTGAGCTAAAGCTTATTGCTCACAGGCAACAGTCAGGAAGGAAGATCCAAGAGGAAAGGAAGAGCAATTGTAGATACAGATGCTATTTGGGTCTTTAAGCTTAGGGAAGGTGTAAGCCCTTTGGTAAAGGCCTTGAAATGAATTAAATCAGACCAGCAAAGTTGTTCCTCAACTTACATGAGGTTATGTCCCAATAATGCATATTAAGTCAAAAATATTGTAAGTCGAAAATGCATTTAATACCCTGATAAGCCCATTGTAAAGTCAAAAATTATAAATTGAAACATCATAAGGCAGGGGCCATCTGTAATACCCCTTTTGATTAACTTAAACTCAACTGATTATGGACTTGAATCACATCTGCAAAATCCCCTTATAGCAGCACCCAAATTATTTGTGTGAATGAATATCTGGGAGAAGGCCTGTGTATGTTATGTAATGACTGCTGCTTCCTTTCCATTCTCCAACTCTTGTAAGAAAACCTCCCTCATAACCACCCCCCATCTAGAAACATACTAGAAAGGGAATTTTGAAAACTGTTGTTCAACCTAATCCAATTGACACACCAAATAATTGTCATAAATATTCTCATATGTTATCTTCTAGAATCACAATGTCCAGATGCTCATACATTTAGGTAGCCACATGGATATTTAAATTTAATTTAAATTAAATAAAATGTAAAATTCGGTTTCTCAGTCACACTAGCCAAGTTTCAACTGCTCAGTAACTACATATGGCCACTGTATTAAACAGCACGAAGACAGAGTATTTCCATCTCATATCACAAACTTCTTTTGGACATGCTATTTCAGAAATGATTGTTTTGCCTTTAACATTTAGGTTTGTCTCTCATTTGGAAATCATATTTTACTAAAGGGCAAGGTAGAGGTCAAGATTTATTTTTTTCCATATAGAAAGCAAATTAATTGACCCAGTAGTATTTCGTGAAAAGCCTACCAATTTGCATTGCATTTCAGTAGCTGTCATCTTTATTGTAAATTGAATGACCATATATGTGGTGACCTGAATGGTCTGTTTTGGGGCTTTCTATTCTATAAGTTTTGTCTATTTATTATATATATACCTACTGATATTAATTCTTGTCTTTTTATAAATATTGATCTTGGTAATAAAAGTTTTCTAATTGTTTTTCTTCTTCAAAACTGTTTCAGTAATTGTCTACCTTTTGCATTTCTATGTGCATTTTACAATCAGCTTGTCAAGTAATACAGATAATTTTCTTGGGTTTTCATTGGGATTGCATTAAATCTATACATGAATTTGAGGGCAAATAGGCATTTTGTTTTGCATTTAAATGCTATTAAATACTTTTCAGCTTGTTCAATTATGTTCTTGGACACAGTCCCATTGGCAATATGTGAAGTTCCTACTTCCCTGTGTTCTTATTACCACTAAATATTTTTTAAAATTTAATTAATTAATTAATTAATTAAGAAGGAGTTTTGTACCATTGCCCAGGCATGATCTTGGCTTACTACAACCTCTGCCTCCTAGGTTCAAGTGATTCTCATGCTTTAGCCTCCTGAGTAGCTGGGACTACAGGCATGCACTACCACACAGAGTTAATTTTTGTATTTTTAATAGAGACGGGATTTTACCATGTTGGCCAGGCTCATCTTGAACTCCTGAGTGCAAGTGATTTGCCCACCTCGGACTCCTAAAGTGCTGGGATTACAGGTATGAGCCACCACACCCAGCCATCACTAAATATTTTTAATCCTTAAAAATATATAGTATCTGATGAGTGAAAATAATATCTTGCTGTTTTAATTTGAATTTTCCTAACTTTTAATGATGAGCATCTTTTTATATTTTTTCCACTTAAATTTTCATTTCTGTGAATTGATTTTTCACTTAAAATCATTTTTGCTAATTCAAATGCAAGTGGTTTCATGTATTATGGATGTAGTGGATACTATGCCATGCCACCTAGATTTTCTTTCAGGAAAGATGCACTTGTTTCACCATTTACCTGGAGTGTTATCTACTGACTGGTTACAGCTATGTCTTCTCTGGGAATTACCCTAGGCCAGAAGATGCTAAATAGTGTATTTTGCAATTGATTAATGCTAGTGTACAGAAGCCTGGCTTCTTTATTTTGAGGTGGAGAATCTCTGAAAGGCCATGCCAGCTTCAGTGCTGCCCCATGGATTGGCTGAAGCTGTTGGTACAACTTGTTCAACCTCTCCCTCTGACCAATGTTGCTTCTTTTGTTCTGCAGGTATTTTTGTTCAAGAGCATTCCTCAGTAAACCTCTTATGTGCAAATCTCAGTTTCAGAGTTTGTTTCTCCAGAAACCTGACCTTTGACAGTTTATATAGGAAGTGGTCCTAATTGGTATTTTGGAAATAGATTACCTGTAGGTTAGCTGTCAATAAAGACCGCAAATGCTGCTATTAGTGGAATATGGAGAGTTCTTGGCATGCCGTAGTGGTATAATTGTTAAAACTTTCACCAGTGGTAAACTCTTGTGGAATATGGATGGAACAGAGTACATTGTTGGGTCCAATATCTTAAGCATTTGGGATATACAGGGGAAATCGTAATTTTAAAGATTGTGGGATTGAATAGCTGCTACTGGGGGCTTTTTTGTTACATAAAGGCAATGCAATACCTAAATGGATGAACTGGTAATTAGATGCTAAATCTGAAAGTCAGATGGTCTCCTTGTTAACATATAAAGGGGCTGCCCTATATCTATGGGGCAGAAAAAGTGGAGAATTAGGCCTGGGACTTAATTATAAGAGTAGCAAAACTATACAAGAAGTTGAATTCTCAAAAGTGTATTGTTGGAAGGGCACAGGTCAGAGATTCATGAGACTTTTTAGAAAGTGAGATTGAAACCATTATATTTTTAAACATGTACTCATGAATATGAGTTTTAGCACTCCCATTTATCTCTTTTCTCCCCCCAAAAACATAAGTGTTATAGATACTGAAATTAGGTGAATTTAGTGATGTTAGTATAAAATTATTTATATCTTGATATTTGCAAAAGAACCTGAAATGGCAGTTCCAATTTTGTATTTTCTTTCTATTTTATTTCATCTGTTTTAGTTTTAAAAACTACCTGGAAAATCTATCCAATTTGATTACACAATTTTTGAGATGTGTCAGGAATACTTGTAGAATGAAAATTTAAGAAAATCTTTCAAAGTGGTCAGAGTTAAAAAAATTACAATGCAGAGAAAATATAGCCCCCTTATGTTTTTCAGTATTAAATAATCAATTCAGTATAATGAAAAACCTGAAAAACAAGAAAATTCATTTGAAAGACAAGAGAGTGTGGAAAAAGGGAGACATGACAAAATGAGATTAATAAAAGAAATTAATATTAAATAAAAAGTAAAATAAAAATGTATAGTCAACAGGGTCCCAGAGTTTGATTACAAAAGCTGCTTTGCAGAGTACCAGCCTACATTGAGAAGAACAATTTCCTAAAAGTCAATATTGACAGAAAGAGAAAAGATTGCATTTACTTGCCTCATGAGTTCAATGCATGACCTTTTTGTAATCGCACAAGTCAGAAAGATATTACTTCTTAGTTTTTCATTGTCCTGCTTTTTTAAAAATTAAATCAGAAATACAGAAATGCCCATGAAAACTAATATTGAGAATCCTTCATAGACTTGTATTTTTCTAAATGCTAAACTTTTGGAAGATTAAATGACAAGAAATCCCTAGGAAGTTAACTTTGCTAGGACAGAAAGATCATCTGACCACATCATTTTTTTCATTATTTGGTATAACTCTAGGGTGAGGTTTGCACAATATATAAAACATATTCGTGCCTATCTAAACCAAGTGAAACTATATTCAAACACCCGTTAGCCATTGTATTTGAATAAATGACAATATCTAACATTACATAACCAGATTGTACAATACAAATTCTAATGTTAATGTGTATTATACTATATTAAATGTATCTGAAAGAGACCAAATTGGCATCATTTTACATTCTACTAATGTGTATTTTTCAGTGAATTCACTGAATATCAGAATCTTGTGCAGAGAGTGATATCAGGTGAAAAATATGGCTCTTTCATTTAGAATTTAAAATGATCTGTCCCCGAAGTGTCAATTATTCTTTACAGAATTTTTCCATAGTGCAAACAACAGCTTTGTAGCTGCCTTTTATTCAGAGAGTCTGGCTTTGAAAACACAAATGTAATTAAAATCAGAATATAAGTACAGGAGCTGACTTTGTTAACGTGATCACAGTTGATTGTTTAAGCCTAGTGCATCATTGCACAGGGTGCTGTACTTACTGCAATGTTAAGGCTCTGGGTAAAGTTCAGGGCTTCTTTCATTAAGTTGCCCACACCTTCCTTTCCTTACCCCCTGCTCACTGCAGCTTCTGATGTTTGGAGACCCAGGAAAATTGTCTGAGCATAGAGGCATATAGGAGATGCCAGCTGAGCTTTCCATTTTGCACTATCCTATGAACCTCCCAAACTTATTGTGTGGGTCAAATGAGTTTAAGTAGTATCATCCTCATTTTAATGATGAGCAAAGAGAGGCCAAGGCAAGCTAAGTGACTTATCCAAGATTACACAGCTAATGCAGTCACAGACCTACTGCTCCAACCCAGCCCACTTGGTATTAGTACTGTTTCCACACATATCTGTGCAGGATAGCATTGTAATAAGAATGTTTGGAACAATATAGAAAGACTCTTGGAGGAGATAAGGCTTCCAGTAAAA
This sequence comes from Cheracebus regulus, assembly GCA_963574635.1. Lineage (NCBI taxonomy): Eukaryota > Metazoa > Chordata > Mammalia > Primates > Pitheciidae > Cheracebus > Cheracebus regulus. The sequence goes on from CAUYQU010060401.1 coordinate 16,219, forward strand.
TTTAAAGAATGGTAAGTTGTAAATGATAGACAGTGTAAATGCACTGGTCTGCCATAAGGCAATGATGTAGCAGTAAGAGTGGAAGATCTATGTATAAGAGGGGACAAATAGGGACCTCTGACCATTAGGAAAAGTCAGACTAGGATGTAGCAAGAGATAGAGGGGCAGCCAGGTCAGAAGTAGCTAAAGAGGGACCCTAGAGCCCTAATAGTGTAGGTGCAATCTTATCTGGAGGCCAAATGGGGAGACTCTTTCAAATATGAAACAGAGAGGGGGGTGCCAAGGAGCAGGTATGGAGGATACTTTGGCCTTAATCTTGAGATGCATGGGCAAGGTTTCAGTGCAGAGGCACAGAAAGGTCATTTGTATAGTACTGAGCAAGTCACTGAAAAAGGAGAGCTTAAAATTGATTGACAGTTCAATTAAGAATCCTGAACTAACAATACCACAACTTTAAAAGTTGCAGGTATGAATGGGAAAGCCCCCAAATTGCTGCAGGGCTGGAGGGTCACACAGGAAATGCCTAAAGCTTTCTTTGTAATCTAACTGAAGAATCTGTTCTTAGATTTGGGGCCAATCTGGAAATTACTGTTGCTGATAAAAGCGGAGATGTACACTGCTACTGCTGCTTACCCATTACTTTACTAGGGCTGAGCATAGAGGCAGAAAGAGATGCTTAGGAAAGGGGACAAATGGGTAAGAACCATGAAAATAAATAGCTAAACCATTCTCAGGATAATTAATGAATAAAAAGAAATACAGAGAGTTTCCAGAATAGTCTTTAGAATTGGTTGCCTGTGGTTTCTGAGAATTTACTGTAAGTAATGTCTAAAACCTGCATTACACACAGGGGATCAAGTGGGGTCAAACAAACATGATTCTGATAAGAAAGAATGAGTAGAGCTTGCAAAATAATAAGAAAAGATAATTTACAACCAAGTTGAAGGATTCCATCAGGGACTTCCCGACTGTCTAGATGGAAGAAATGCCCTTATCTCAACTGTGCAACATGTAAATATTGTCTGGCTGAAAAATAAAGTCATATTCCGTAGTCAGTTCTTTTGGGAGGGATCCTAAGATGTTCTCTTAAATTTAGGGATTGTATTTATCAACAAATATAACTAGCTATCAACCTACAAACCTGCCTCCTCATCGGCTTATCTCTCTATCCTCCATCTATATCTGTCTTATGGTCATAGATGGCATTTGCTAATACCAACTTTGAAGATTTTTAGGCTAAAATTCCTGCATGCAAGTTCTATGGGATGAATCTTGAATTCTAATCACCTGTAAATTCATATGGAAGAGAGGATACCAAATTATTTTTTTGAAAATCCAGGGCCTTTTCTGCATATAGTTTCTTAGCTATCTCTATGAGCAGCTGGATACTTATGTTCCTTTGACTGTACAACTTTTACGCTTGAATTTTTTTAGACTTTGAGATGTTCATTTTACCAGCACATAGTATAGATGTACTTTAGATACATTCAGGGAGTATAACCTTGAATTCCCTCTCAATTAATATTAACAAAAGCCTCATTCTATAAATGAAGGACAACCAAGACACATGTAAACCTTCATTTCTCCAGAGACTGTAAAATCATCCTTGGATTAACCTAGACCATCAGACAGACATACACACCTGGACTGTGTTGCTTTTGCCTGTCTCTCTCCCCCAAATCCTGTTTTTATTGAATCACAATTTGACTTTTTATGTTATTGAACAATATTGAAGAACATTGTAAGAAAAATTCAACAAAACTTGTCATATTTATTATACAATGTTGCTGAGGATGTTTAGATATTTTTATTGCATTAGGTATCTCTTCTTTCTGTAATCCCATGGAAGAAATTCCTCTCTGGCCTCTGCTCTACTACCCCTGAACCCTTTTTTTCTGTTTTTATTTTCTGACCATCTTGAATAACTTTCTTCCTTCTTTGTGTTAATCACTAAAGAACATAGAGCCAAATTTATGCCACCTATTTTGTGAATACACAGGTCTTTACACTAAGCGTTTTGTTTCCTAACCTCACATCTGGCTTCCAACTTACTATTTTTTAAAGTACATTTTCCCATTTTACTCATTTTCTCACTTTATTTATTTTTTTTTTGCTGTGTGTGTGTATGTGTGTGCATTTGTGTAAAATAAGGCTGTTTTTAGCCTCCCTCCTTCTGCATAAATTTATCCTCAGAAATGAAGAGTGTTGGAATGGGTCAGGACAGGATACACCACTTAATCTTGATTGAACTTTGACCTTATGAAGCATATTCAAAAGATTCTTTTTCTTTAATTAAAAAACTACTGAAGTATAATTGGCACTCAATAAACTGCACATGTTCAAAGTGTACAATTTGATAAGTTTTGACATACGTGTTATCCATGGAACCATCACCAAAATCAAGATAACCATCATATCCATTACCTCCATGAGTTTCTTCTTGCTACTTGCTAATCTCTTCCTCCCTTATTTTCCAGTCCCCACTCTCATCCCTAGACAAATACTGACATGTTTCTGTTACTATAAACATTACATTTTCTAAAATTCTATAGAAATGAAATTATACTATATGTACTCTTTCTTGGTCTGGCATCTTTTGTTAATACTTAACATAATTATGTTAAAATTCATCCATGCTATTGTGTGCATCAGTAATTGATTTCTTTATATTGCTAAATTATATTTCATTACAGGAATATGTCCAACTTGTTTATCCATTTACTTGTTAATGATCATGTGGGTTGTTTTCAGTTTTTTGCTGTTACAAATAAAGTTTCTATGAATATTTGCATATAAATCTTTGGGTTTTTTTTTGCTTAATTTGGGTAATTATTAATATAGTCACCCCAGCTTCTTTTCAGTAGTGTTAGAATGATATGCCTTTTCCCATTATTTTACTTTTAACCTATTTGCACATTTATATTTAAGTGTGTTTCTTATAGGCAGCATATAACGGATTTTTAAAAAATTTTAATCTGACCATTTCTGCCTTTTAACTGGCGTGTTCAGACCATTTCTGTTTAATGTGATTATAATTGTTGTCAGGTTTACACCTACCATTTGCTATTTGTTTTTTATTTATCTCATTTTTTCTTTGCTCTTCTTTTTTTCTGTCTCTGCTTTCTTTTAGAGTAATTATTTTTATAATTTCATTTCAATTCCTTTGTTGGCTTATTAGCTGTAACACTTTGTTTTGCTCTTTTAGTGGTTACTTTGGGGTTTATAGTATACATTTTAAATTTATCCCAGTCTGACTTCATTTGATATTATTCTACTTCACATGAAGTATAATAACCTTGAAGAGCATACTTTCATTTCTCCCCTTCTGGGCTTTGTTCTTTTGTTATTACACATTTTCTTAATACATGTAAAAGTAAAATGAAGGGAAATTTTAGTTTTATTGCATTTCGAAGAATTGTGGCCATAATTTCTTCAAATATTTCTTTTGTCTCCTTCTATCTCTTCTCTCCTTTATGCATCCCAATTACATGTAAATTAGATGTGTGAAGTTGTCCTACATTTCACTGATGATCTGTTTATTCTTTTTTTCATTCTTACATTCTCTCTGTTTAATTACAGATAGTTTCCACTGCTGTGTCTTTAAGTTTATTAATTATTTCTTCTGTAATGTCTTATCTGCCATTCATCCCATCCAGTATATTTTTCATCTCATACATTATTGTTTTCATCTCTATAATTTTGCTTTGGGTCTTTAAAAAAAATCCTTAATGTTTCTACTTAACATGTTCAATCTTTCCTCTAGCTTTTTGAACATATGGAATATAGTTATATTAACCATTTTAATGTCACTGTCTTCTAGTTCAAATATCTGTGTCACTTCTGGGTATATTTTGGTTGCCTGGTAATCTTTAATAGGATATTGGGAATTGTGCATATTTTATTCTTGGGTGCTGGATGTTTTTGTATTCTTATATTCTTCAGCTTGCTCTGAGATAAAGTTAATATACGTGGAAACAGTTTGATCTTTCAGAGTCTTGCTTTTAAGATGTTTTTCAAGATTAGAGCAGCATTTAATCTAGGGCTAATCTCTAGCAGTAAGATTGGAAGATCTGTGTATAAGAGAGGGCAAACAGGGACCTCTGACTATCTAGCAGTAAGATTGTTAGGGCTAATCTCTACTATTGCAGCAAGGCTCTTCTCATTAATCAACAATCCATGAATTATGAAAATTACCAGTCTGGCCAGTGAAAACAGCACTATTATTAGAGTTGTCTTAGTACCAAGTATTCTGTAATCCTTTTTAGTGGTCCTTTCCATGGCCTTGGGTAGTTTCTTAAATGCGTGTGCTGATTGGTGCTCTGCTGAATACTTGAGGTGGATTTTTTGTAAATCTCCATAATTTCCTCCTGTGCAACTCTCTTGCTATTGCTCTCTTTTGTTAACTCCAGATGTCTTGCTTTCCTAGACCTCTTAGCAATGTTTCTTCAACCCAGGGAGTTTGACACATTCTATGAATTTGCCACAGTGGCCTGGAAACTCTCTCAATGCAGTGCATAGGGCAATAGTAGGGCTAATTCTGTTAGCTTCTGATTTCTCAGTGATTATATCCTTCATAGCCTGATGTCCAATGACTTGATGACCATTGTTTCATTATTTTGTCCCACTGTTTCAGATGGGAAGGCAGATCCTGTCCCTGTTATGGCATCTTGGTTTGAAGAAGTTCCTGGTCATTCTTTCATGCTGTTGGATTTTAGCTCTCTTTTTAATGGACTCTCTCAGAATAGTTTCTTCCTCAAGTGTATGGGCAGTCAGCACAGGATAGATCTGCACCAGTCTCTGAAGGAAATAGATACTTATCTTGGTATACTTTGCCTTGATTTAATGTTTCCTTAATTCTCTACTCACAGTCAAACAGAAAGATGCTGAAGCTCAAAATTAGCAATTGGGATGAGTACAGTGGCTCATGCCTGTAATTCCAGCGATTTGGGAGGCTGAGGTGGGAGGGTCACTTGAGCCCAAGAGTTCAAGACTGGCCTGGACAACACAGTGAGACCCTGTATCTACAAAAAAAATTAAAAAAAATAGTAGAGCATGGTGGCACACACCTGCAGTCCTAGCTACCTGGGAGGCCAAGGCAAGAAAATAGCTGGAGGTTAAGGCTGCAGTGAGCTGTGATCACACCACTGCATTCCAGCCTGGGTGACAGAGTGAGACCCTGTCTCAAAAAAAAAAATTATCAATTATACTTCAGGATGAGGGGTGCTGGAGACCACTGTTACCTCTAAAATGTCTTCATATAGAAGCACAAAGGGAAACTTCTGTTTCAATCTAGATCAGAAGGAATCAGAGCTCCCACATTTGACTGGAGCATTTCTTCATCAATTCTGCCTCTCAGGACATCAGCACCTTGGCTGAGGATTTAGATATTCAGAATTCTAGCCAAATATCTTTCCATCTTCTATGACTAATATGGTAAATCCATTTTGGAACAAAGTAGGAAGAAAGAATTTTTTACTTAAATGCCAGTATTTATAGTTTGTTGTGTATGATTATGTTAATGTTAACTGTATATATTTATCTCCCCTTGGTATACATTCAGTTTTTCTCAATTTTTGTTAGTTTTGGGGTTTTAATCCCCTCCAGATCTGCCCATAGGTAAGTTCTTATACTTGGTGGGTTCAGATGGGATAGCGCAGATGACCAGAATGAGCATACAAGGTATGTAGCCCCTTTACAGGTGACTTGAACTAGAAATCTTTCTGCACATGCCATAATTTATAATAGTAAATCTATCTGACTGTGTACATACTAGTCATGGAAATTGAGCTCAGAAAAATTTTACAGGTATCAAAATTTTATACTTAAAATTCTAGTCTTGCTCATGGGAATAATTAGCCTTTACTCAGACAGAGAGTATCAAGCAATTTTTCTTCATACACTTATTCTTATCATTTATGGCAAGAATATTTTGACAGTATTGGAAAGTGTCCTAATGGGAGAAAGTTGACTTTTATAAGACTATGACTTTAGCATCAAATGACTGATAATATTCAGTCTTACTTTCAAAAGTAGACAATTGAAAATTAGTAATGGGAAAAGTGTTCCTCAGAAGACAGGCTAACATAGATCTTCAAATACTTGGGGTGAATCACTGGAAAACAGTGATAGAAAATGTTTCTTCCCCAAACCATCCTTCATTGGCAACAGAGAAAATCAAGTGTTTAGTCTTTGACCACTTTACTGAGAGGACTTATGATCAGGTTGGGAAGTCTCAGGAAGGCAGTGTGGAAAGAGCCCTACCAGAAATTTTTGTATCTGTGCCCAGATCAGCCATGAAAAGATGTGAGTTGTAAGAGACCATGGGCTGAATTCACAACATCCTGCATGTTAGCATTCCTACCAAGAATACATTTCTTATTCATTAAATAGATATTTTGCAAGCACTCACCATTTATCATGTACCATGAACTAAAGGAGAAGAGGTAAGCAAATATGAATAAGGCAAGTTTGCCTCTAGGAGCCCTCAAATTGGGGTCATCTCAGTTATTCACTTAACACATTCCATATACTTCATGTTTCTCCTGTGGGAAATTGATGGGGAAGAAAAAGCTATAGCTTTTATGCCTATAACTCTGTCTGATTAAGATACATTTGTCTGCCTTTTGTACTTAATTGCATTTGTTCTTCTCTACTAATTATCGATCTTCCCAGAAATAAGAGTTGTATCTGAAATTACTTTTCTGGTTCTCCCCTCTATCCCCTCCCAACCAGAACCATAGACAGAATATTCCACAAACCATATCAAGCCACAGTTTCATAGGTTTTAATAACTCTAGCTCCTAGGAGTCTCCATTATATCAAATAACATCAGATATCTCTTATTTTTGAAATACTTTATATGATCCTCATCTTGTTTAGATGTTATAGATTCTTGGAGCAGGAAAAAGACCCACTGTACCTTTGAAAAGAGCTTAAAACTGAATTCTAAAACTGTGGCATGTTCATACAATGGAATACTATTCACCAATAAAAACAATGAACTACTGATACATACAACATGGATAAATCTCAAATGTGTTATTATATGTGGAAGAAGCCAGACTTAAAAGACTACATGCAGTATGAATCCATTTATATGGCATTCTGGAAAAGGAAGAACTATAGGAGCAGAAAATAGATATGTAGTTTTTCAGGGTGTTGGGGGTGGTGGAAGGAGGAATGAGGACTATAAAGGAATATGAGAGTATTTGGGGAGCGATGGAAATGTATATTTTGACATGGCAGTTGTTACTATATGTACTTGTCAAGATGTACAGAACTGTACACTAAAATGGTGTATTTTATTATAAATAAGTTATACCTCAGTAAACCTGGGCAAGAGGAGACATGGTCAATGCCCTTTAGGACCTATCACCTTAAGTCTATGTGTGTTAGGGAAGTGCTAAGAGCTGTGAGCTTATACAGGATACAATCTTGGGAGTAATATGTATTTCTATTATACATATTGGTTTGCACTCTGCTGTATCAGCCAGCTAATAAAAGGATGAATAATTGTGTGTGTGTGTGTGTGTGTGTGTGTGCGCACACATGTATTTCCTATTTAAGGCAATAAAGGAAAGCTATACTGACTGAAGTTAAGGAATTTAAAAAATGAGTTAAAGATAAAAAGAGATAAACTGATAAATCTGGCTATATGTAAGGTACTCTTTTAAACATTTTACATGTATAAATTATTTCACTCTCACAACTATGGTAGGTATTATTATCACCCATGTTTTACAAATGAGAAAACTGAAGTGTGGCATAGATAGGTAAATTGCCAAAGGTCACACAGTTACTAAATAATGAGTCTGGGATTTAAACCCAGGCAGTCTGGTTTCAGAAGCCAGGCTCTAACTAACTCTACTCCACTGCCTTTCTAATCATTAGAGAATATTAACTAGAATATTAGAAAATAATTGTCCCCACTTAGAATTCTTGTCATTTAATTTCCAGGATCACTTCTAGTACACAAAGAACAATGTTCTCCCCACCCAAACCCAAAGGGGGAAATCAGGCAGTCAGAGTGTTCATAAGTTGTTCATTCCCAGTCATGTTATATCAAGCTACACTGGACTTCACTCTTGACAGGGAATAGAAAGATAAGGCAATATTTTGGAAAAAGAAGAGGCAATTCATCTGTGGGATGATCAAAGGGCAGGCTATGTCACAATTCATTTTGAGTGTCAGATATCTCCCCCACAATTTGGTTTCTTATTACACAACTTTTTCTTAGCTGCAATTTATTCCATTAATCCCACATGTTCTAATATTACGGCAATGTCTTTAAAATTGCAACCCAACAGCAAAAACATTGGCTCTACCACACACAAAAAATCCTCAGCAATATATTTCTCTCCTTTGATTTTATTTTGGTGAAAATCTGTTTAAAAAGATAAATTCATTTGGATATTCTTATTTATTTACACTTTACCTTGCTCCAAAAAAAAAGAGGATATGTGATATGGTATTTTTTTCTGCCAAGTCCATAAACATTCACAACTTAACAAATCTATATTTCTGCAATCTCACCACAGATGATGTACTGACCAAATATGATACATATTAGAATTCATACTGAACATCACATTCATCTTCAAGCTGCAATCTTCTCTCATGTTTCTTTGTCAAAGACTTTGGGAAATGTTATGCTAAAAATAACAGACTTTTAATATGAGTAACAGGTTAACAAAATGAAAGTTGCTATAGAAACAGAATGCACACTTCAGAAAATGGAACTGCAAGGAGAAATCATATTTATTGACTACAATGAATTGGCAAAAGCTTATCAATATATATCCTACAGTCTGTTGCAGATAGCTTTGGTAGCTACTAATTAACAATATTTCCCAATATTTTCATGAGTTTTAAGAATATAGGCAGTCAAGGATGTTCATTCAAGAGGCAGAAAAAAAAGATGGCTACTTCATGGATTCATGTACATAAGGATCATTCCTTAAGCATAAGCAAAAGTGGGTCTATTAGGGTAAGGCCTTCATGTCTCCTTAATGCTGTGTTTTGTTTTGATGTCTTAACCGTTACTATTTTCAAGGTTGTCAGAATTATTCACATCAATGAGGGGAACTCCTGAATCTCTGAGGATTGGCATTTACGTGGGGTTTGGTATGTTTGGCTTCCTCTGCGTAGTAATCCTGCAGTGTACCTAAGGAAAGCCTTAAAGATTGGATATCTCTTGTTTAACTGCTTTATTAGGGAGTATTTTATTTATTATTGCTCTCCAACTGCAACTTTTGACTGAATATTGCCAAGATTTGACTGTATTCTATTAAAGAGAAACAAATAGCAGTTTTTATACAGCATGCGCCACTCTGCTTTTATGGCCTGCGTTTTTCATGCAGTAAATCCAGACATTTTACAATCATTAGGAATATAGAAGAAGACTTGGCTCCATAACAGCTTCTCTCCAGAGCTCAACTTGTGCTATAAAACAAGCCACCACAGAAAACATGCACTCAGGCTCAGCTTCCTGAAAGCCCAAACCCCCTGTTGTAAATAAGTTATTTCTGGTAGGAAAGTCATAGTTTATGTTGAATGTTTTGCTTCTTTGATCCAGATGGCTGTTGTTTCTTCCCTGCTCACCTCCTCCAAATTACAATTTACCCTCTTTCTCAGATCATTAATAATGTAGCCTCTGGTAAGTGCACAGGCCTTAAGTGAGTATATTGCCATTGCTAAGACCCAGCTGGTTTCTGCCCTGAGGTTATGTAAGGCTCTAACTAGGCAGGCTTTTTCTTCTCATACATCTGAAAAGCTTTTCTCCAAGGAATTTCAAGATGACTGCGATGAGCACTGCTCTGGACTTTACTGAAGTCACCCTGGGACTCCCTTATTCCCATACTGTCTCCCCAGCACATGGCTCCTCCTGTGTGAGAGAGCAGTGATGGTAACAAATGGGGCTGTTTGGGCTAGACTGACAGAGAGAAAGCTAATAGGCTCAGACTTATTGCTTTCTACCTGAGACTGCAATTTCCTTTAGGATATTCAAATGGCTCTCTGGAGAAAATGGAACCAAGATATTTTCAAGCCTTATGGAATTCTGGACTTGAAATGGTAAAAATGACCTTTCTTTCTTCCCTTGACCCTAAAGAGCAGTCCTAATGATACAGGAGGATCATGTTCAGCAGCGACAATACCTGATGAAAATTGGGCCACATCATTGGAGTGTAGGTACTTTTATTGAGTCTTGACTGTATGCTGGGCATTGTGCCTTATCTCATGTCTTAGCTCATCCTATTTTTACCATAGCCATGTGAGATAAGAAGTATTCTTGTAATGGTTAATTCTTTTTTCACCTCAATTCTTTTGAATGCTTGTTCTCTTTCCTGTTGAACACAGAAAAAATTCCGCACTACTGAATTCCCTTTTTCCTTGTTATTACTTAAATGCTACATCTTTCTCAAACAAGAATCTTACTTTCTTTTTCTTCATAATTACTCTAAAAATAATAATTTTAAATATCCTTTTAATGGCATTTATCTTTCAATTTAACACAGAAATCGGCAACCTTTCTTTGTAAAGGGCCAGTTAGTAAATATATTTTAAGTTTTATAGGCTATGTGATCTCTGTCTCAGTGACTCAACTCTTCTGTATTAGTGTGCAAAAGTAACACAGACAAAACATAAAGGAATGGGCATGGCCATGTTCCAATAAAACTTTATTTACAGAAATGAGAGGCCTTCCCATTAACTTTATTTTGTGAGACCTGTATTAAACAAACAAACAAAAAAAGGTGGCAGAGAGATGGTGGGGAAAGCAAAGGGATAGTCCTTAATTAATTCATTTCTAGAACCACTTTATTGTTTGGTTTTAGACAAGTCACTTCATTTCTCTGTGGCTTAGTTTCTTTATCTGTGAAGTAAGAGCAACAGCGTCCTCACGGGATTATTGTGAAGATTAAAAGACAGAAACTTCCTCCTGGACTTCTCATCTGTTTCAGTTTGGTTAACACTGTTAGATTATTTACAATATTTTAGGCATTTGTTTAAATGCTGATGATAGAACCATAAGACAAAGCCCTTGTTTCCACCTCCCAGGAATTCAAAGAACATTAATCCTCCCTCAGCGGATAAGGGAAAACTTCAGATAGGAGGCATTTAAGGTCAACCTTGAAAGAGGAGTGGAATTTTTTAGGTTGAGAAGCAAGAGAAGGACGTTCTAAGTAGAGATAACAGCAGGAGTAAAAAGATAAAAACTTTGCAAAATTGCATAGTATTTTCAGAGAACTGTGAAAAATAGTCCAGTATGGCTGGAGAACATGATAATGCATGACAAGGTAGATACTGATAGACCTCACCTGATATCCATTCTCTTTCCTTCCTTCCTCATAAGTCTTTGATTTTTTCCAGATCAGAATAAGTATCCAACTAAAAATCCACAATCTTTCTGTGTTTCTTGTTTGAGGAGGTCCTGTGGCTGTGACACAGTTCTAGTCAATGAGATGTAGTTACAAGTTTCTGGGAAGGGCTTCTTTTTATGAATAAATAGAAAACAACAACAAATAATAATGCTTTCTTTTTTTTCCACTTGTATTTTAGGTTAAGGGGGTACACATGCAGGTTTGTTGCATAGGTAAATTGTGTGTTGCTGAGGGTTGGTATACAAATGATCCTGTCGCCAAGGCAGTGTGCATAATACCTGATAGGCAGCCTTCTAACCCATACTTCTTTCCCATCTTCCCCACAGAAGCAGTCCCCAGTATCTACTGTTCCCATTTTTGTGTCCATGCATATTCAGTGTTTAGTGAGAATATGTGATATTTGGTTTTCTGCTCCTGAATTAATTTGCTTAGGATGATGGCCTCCAGCTGCATCCATGTTCCTACAAGGGACATGATTTCATTCTTTTTTATGACTATGTAGTATTCCATAGTGTATATGTAGTACATTTTCTTTATTTAGTCCACTGTTGATGGACATGTTGGTTGATTCCATGTCTTTGCCATTTTTAATAGTGCTGCAGTGAAAATACCAGTGCCTGTGTCTTTTTGATAGAAGAATTAATTTTCTTTTGAGTATATATCCAATAGTGGGATTGCTGGGTTGAATGGTATGTCTGTGTTAAGTTCTTTGAGAACTCTCCACACTGCTTTACACCGTGGCCGAATTAATTTACATTCCCACCAGTAGTGGGAATTGCATAAGCATTCCCTTTCTCTGCAACTTTGCCAGCATCTGTTGTTTTTTGACTTTTTAATAACAGCCATTCTGACTAGTGTGAAATGGTATCTCATTCTGGTTTTAATTTGTATTTCTCTAATGATTAGCGATGTTGAGTACTTTTTCATGTTTGTTGGCCATGTGTATATCTTCTTTTGTGAAGTGTCTGTTCATGTCCTTTGCCCATTTTTTATGGGGTTTTGTTTTTGGATTGCTGATTTGTTTATATTTCCTATAGATTATGAATATTAGATCTTTATCAGATGCATTAGTTTGCAAATACTTTCACCCATGCTGTAGGAAGTCTCTTTACTCTGTTGATAGTTTCTTTTGCTGTTCAGAAGTTCTTTAGTCTAATTAGGTCCCACCTGTCAATTTTTGTTTTTGTTGCAGTTGCTTTTGGGAACTTAGTCATAAATTCTTTGCCAAGGCCAATATCCAAGGTGATATTTCCTAGGTTTTCTTCTAGGTTTTTCTTTATTGTTTTAGGTCTTACATTTAAGCCATTAGTCCATCTTTAGTTAGTTTTTGTACATGATGAAATAAAGGGGTCCAGCTCCAATCTTCTGTATATGGTTAAAGAAGGCATTCTTCTGACCTGGAATGTGGATATAACACTTGAAGATTCAGCAACCCATTCACAACCATAAAAAACAAAGCCACATTTTGTCAGTGACATAACAGCCTGTTTTCCCTGTGACATTTTTGAGCTGCCACACTGGTCTTAATGACCTGTTTCCAGATTTTTGCTACATGAGAAATAAATAATCCATTTATTTGTTTAAGCCACTGCACATGATGTTTTTCATTGTTCACAATGGAACAAAATACTAACTTATTCACAGTAAAGTTGGAAATAATAAGAAAGATGCCAAAAATTAGATTAAGTTCTTATTGTTAGGCATACCGATTGTTTTAGTAAAGAGTTTAGACTCTATTCAGTAGACAGTTGAGAAACATCAAAAGTTTCCAAAGAAAGGAGAGATGTAAAATATTTTATTAAACAATAGACCATTAAGCTCTAAGTGTATGCCAGGTACTATGGGGAACCATGTAGACAAGCAACAGTAATACAAACAACAACAAATACAATTATTACAAATGATATGTTTATGAAGGAAACAAATGGTTTAACTAAAGAGTAATCAGAGTGGCCTACTTTAAATATTATAAGAAAACCTCTTTGTGGAGGTAAAAATTGAATTCAGACCTAAAAGATGAGACAGAATTGATGATCCAAATACTGCTAATAGCATTCTAGGCAGACAGACCAGCATTTGCAAAGGTTCTGAAGCAGGAAAGAGGTTAACAGCCTATAGAAACTTTAAGAAGCTCAGTGTGACTAGAGCTTATTACCCAAATTGGGAGTTGATTGTTTGATCTGAGGACATAGAGATATGCAGCACCTTGTAACACTATGGTAAAGGGTTTTAAAGACAACAGGAATCCAATGTTGAGTTTTAAATAAGTGATATAATCCAAGTCATGTTTTAAAAGCATTTTAAAAAGGTGTTCTTGATATGGTATAGAGAATGGATTAGAAAGGAGTAAGAGTAGAATGATGTAAACCAGATATCACTTGTTGTACTAGTCTAGGTGAAAGATGATGGTGAGATAATGATGACCTTGTCTAAGGTAGTGATGATAGGGATGAAGAAATGTGAATACTTGAGGTTCATCAGGATGACTTGCTATATGGGTTGGATATAGGGGATTAAGAAAAAGGAGGAATCAAGTATGACTGTCTGTGAACTGAGTTTCTGGGTGGAAAATGATAGCACTTACTGAAATGGGGAAGACTGATAGGAGGGGATAAGTTTTGGGTGAAAAATTAATTGTTCTATTTTAGACATGTTAAGTTTTCAATGCCTCTGAGATACTTAAGTGGAAACAAGTAGACTGTTGGATATGTGAAATGTGTGAGTCTGAGATTTAGAGAATTCCTCTGGCCAGATATAAAATTATGACTCATCAGCAAAATGATGATATTTTAGTCCAAGAGAATACATGAGTTCAGTTTGGAATATTGTGTAGAGAAAGAGAAAATATGAAGTCTGTTTGTGAAAGGAAAATGAAGAATTTGTTAGAAAGAAGAAAAAGGAAGGGATGGATTTAAGAGTTAGTTTACAGGAGGAATCCACAGATGTTGGAGCCTGATTAGATTGCAGGAGTAAGAAAGTTGAAGTCAATGATAGCTTGGAGGTTCCCTTTTGATTTATTGACTGTATGCTGATGCTCTCCATCAGTATGTGATACACAGAAGGAAAGTGGAGTTTCAGGGTAAGATAACAAGTTTGATTGACGTGCTGTAAGGGTGAACATCAGATAGGCTAAAGCCTGGAACTGCTGGCTGATGCTTTTGAAAAATTGCCCCTTCTTCACTTGTACCTAAAGCAAATACTCAGCAATTGTGTGTAGTTGCTTTGAAGCTGGTGGAAAGGTAGATGAAATACCCAGAATAGTCATGTTGGTTGTGGAGTGCTTTTTGAAGGCTATCACCCTCCATGAGAATGGCAAGGGGGAATTTCTTATGTCTAGTGCAATTCTCAGTCCATGTTGGTTGTATCACCCACAGCTGAATGTTCTGGTGGGGAAATTTAGGGACCTAGAAAGCCTTACCTTCAACTGGGAGTATATTGTGTACCTTTGATGTCATTTAACCATCTTCACAGAAACTTCACATTTCTGGCTTTGTCTATGGCTGTGTTCCTGAGGACCATATCACTGGTTCACTCTTTAAATGGAATTGCTACAAGGTCCTTGGATCTTGACAGCTGTGCTGATAAGGAGAACGAGAGTAACCACAAAGGTATTACTATCAGAGTGCTAAGGTAACAAGTGGACCATCCTTGTTGTTGAAATAAAAAGTGTGGCTAGGAAGAAAAGAAGAGGCGTCATAGTGAAGTAGGTCAATTGCCACTTTGGTTCCACATCGTCTGGCTTTTTGGATTGAATATTAGAAATGGTCTCAGTTATAATTCCTTGGTTGCTTCTATTGCTTCAAGCCAAAGGGTCAAAGATGCCTGAGGTATTATATCAGAAAATGAAATGACAGAATCCAGTCTGAGTAGTAATGGAAATTAAGACCAAAGCTGTTTTCTGGCAGAAATTGAATACTTAGAGCATTTTAGATGTGAATGAAAGAAGTGAAAGTTAAGCAGAGCAAATTCTTTGCCTTTATTTTAGATTTTGTGAGAGGCAGCAGATTTTTATAAGAAAAAGAATTTAAAAATATTGTTTTAAATGTGGGAGGAAGTAGTGGCAATAATGATAAAATTAAGTAAAGCTCAGCCTTCACTGATCTTGCTTGAAAAAGTGGATAAAGAATAACTGGGTCCATGTAGAGTTTTAATTATGAATAACTATGCTTTAAATTATGAGTAACTATGCTATTTTGTGTGCTAAACGTTTTCTTTTATTGTCAGCTTTGACCTTAGAACTCTGAGATTTGTGCAAACTAATTGGGTTGTAAACAATGTGTTCAGAAACAGACACTAAAAAATAATTTTCTCATTGGACCAGGCACTGTTCAAGCAGAAATCAAAAGTATTTCAATGAGGTGTAAAACGTCCGTCAATTAAGGAGTACAAGAAACTATTTCTTTCTGAAACTTCTGTTTGAAAGATAAATGTTTGTTTGCATAAAAGTTGACCAGGAGGTGTTCAGTTGTTTAAATGTGATTGAGAAAAAGCTATGTACTATCATTTTCAGGATAACTCATAGTACCTAAGTATACTAATTGAAATGACATTGTGACAATGCAATTAAAATGGTAAATAATTGACTTGATCATTATAATTTTGCTTAGGAAAAAAACAGCTTCTTAAACTACGATAAGAAGACGATGGTGAGCCTCTCCAATGTTATAAATCTTAGGGCTGGCAACAAGGGACGCATGTATGTGTTTTCTACAATCCCAGAGCTAGGAAATAAGGAAAGGTTTGACAAGTCTGTCCTCCCCTCAAACTTCAGTAAAAGATGGAGAAATATTAGAAAAGATTTGTAAACTTGCATGGGGTGGAGAAGGTCTCAAAACATAAGTGAATGCTAGCGAGAAAAACAAGCATCAAAGTGAGTTAGTAGAGAGTCAGGCACTCTTGCACTGACAGCCTTAGTCTGCTAAGGCTGCCATTACAAAGTACCATAGACTGGGTGACTTAAACAACAGACATTTATTCTCTCACAGTTCTGGAGGTTAGAAGTGAAAAATCAAGGTTTTGGCTGATTTGATTGTGTGCCCAGGGATAGGAAAAGAGAGAAAGTGAGCTCTAGTGTCTTTCTTATGAGGACATTAATCCTATAAAATCAGGGCTGCACCCACATGGCCTCATTTAACTTTATTTACTTCCATAAAGGTCCCATTTCCAAATACAGCCATGCTGGGGGTTAACACTTCAACATATGAGTTTTGCAGGGACATGAACATTCAGTTCATAAGATAGCCCAAAAGAGGAGTGAGTGGAGGGACAGACTCCCTGGGAGACTGCGGGGCCAGACGGGGTAAGGTGTCCTGGTCTGTGTGCAGGCTCAGCTGAGAACTACTCTGAGAAACAGAAGTAGCTTAAACTACCTACCACCTACCTGGCAATAAGGAAACCTAATAGTGGGGAAGAAAGGCTGCAAACTTGGATGAGAAGATCCTGTGAGGCCAAACTGTGGGCTGGCTGGGCTCACCCCTATCCCACCCCAGAGCTGGTTAAGCCTGAGACCAGGGTGTAATGGACCACCCAGCTGGAGACAAGTGGCATCACTTGGAAAAAGTGACAGAAAAAAGGTCTTGGCAGGACCAAACAGAAACTTCAGGTAGAAGTGTTTTCATTCCCTAAATGAAGGTCTAAGAAGATAAGCAAACTGCAAGCCTCTAAAATTGCCATTTCCAACTAGGGAAGTGGCTTATGACTATAATCCCAGCACTTTGGGAAGCCAAAGTGGGAGGATTGCTTGAGCAGCAGGAGTTTGAGACCAATCTGGGCAACATCCAGCCATGGTGGCACATGCTTCCAGTCACAGCTACTTAGGGGGCTAAAGGGGGAGGATCGCTTGAGCCTGGGAGGTCAAGACTAGAGTTAGCAGTGATCATGCCACTACACTCCAGCCTGGGCAACAAAGCAAGACCCTGACT
Organism: Cheracebus regulus; assembly: GCA_963574635.1. NCBI lineage: Eukaryota > Metazoa > Chordata > Mammalia > Primates > Pitheciidae > Cheracebus > Cheracebus regulus. The sequence continues at coordinate 33,518 of CAUYQU010060401.1, forward strand.
CAACAATAACAAAATGCCAATTCCTAGGAATCACTTGGCTGGGAGATACTTGGGACATTTAAGCATATCTAAGATGAAGTTAATAAGGATACAGAGATTAGCTTAAAAAGCAGAGTTTCCCAACTATAGGCATTTTGGGCTGGAAAGTTCTTTGATGTGGGGGTGTGTCCTGGGCACTGTAGAATGTATAGCAGCATCCCTGACCTCCACTCACTAGATGCCAGTAGCACTACTTCCCAAGTTTTGACCACCAAAAACGTCTCCAGATACAGCCAGTGTTGAGAACATCTGGCCTAAAGAGAGGGCTGCTAGTGGCCTAATGGAGACAATTTAGACATCCAAATAAAATGACCATTTGCATAATTAACTGAAATGTTAAATGAAGTCATAAGACAATGACAATGTTGAAAAGGAAGACATCATATAATACACCCCAGGAAAAAGGCAAGCCAATGTGAGTCAGTTTCTTGCAAAAATGGGAGGGATTAACAAGTTGTTCAATTAAAGAAAACGTGACCAAAACAATAAATAAATAAATAAAAAGTTACAATTAATTCATTATTTAATTTTGTTATTTAGTTCTTTCACTGGATAGTTATTGTAGTGTGCCTGAAATGTCAAACATCCACACATTCACACTCATAATAATTTGATGGTGCAAAATTAATAACTCTTAGGCCAAGGTATGGAACAAGGAGTATAACTCAGGCAGGCCCGAAACCTGAGTACTTTGGGGGATTACTTTGAGAAACTGACCTGCATTTTGTCAGGTCTTGCTGTAAATACTTGAATGTGCACTGGTATTTTTATATGATTATTTGCACCTGATGGCTCTCAAAAGTCAAGCAGTACGTTGCCAGTAGGATGTAAAATTGTGCAAAGAGAGCTTTTCGTGGAACCTCTCCTGAGTTCCATGTCTCTGTGTGGAACTTTGGGGAAGCTGGGATACTACATGTTCAGTGGGGAGCATGATGTGGTAGCTCCTATTTTCTATAGCTACCTCCATAAATTTTCATGTCTTTGTTATTGAAGAAACTTTTTGTCTTCTATAACAATGTCTGTTAGTGTCTTTCTGTCAATCATATCACTGTCCTGTTGTGATGACTGAGCAGGTGCCTTTTTTAGCCTGCAGTGTTATATATTAGACATTAGGAAATGCAGAAATGAGACTTAAATTTGCACCAGTCTCTTGTGTTTCCCTTTTGATTTTTCTCCTCCTTTTATCTTCGGGGTCATCAGAGAACCCCTGTGAAGTCACATTACTTTCTTGAGATTCCTCTCTCTTTTTTTATATTTCTCTTTAGTCTAATTTCTTATTATATGATAAAATTTATGAAATCGCTCATCTCTCTTGAACACCTTTTAGAAACCTTGATTGTGAGATTATAAGCTCATTCTATCTGATATTTTAAGAATAAAGTACAGGGTACCTTTATTTCTATTACATTTTTAGAAACTCCTAGATCCTGAGGATATATATATATATATGTACATACATACACATATACATGTATGTATGTATGTAAAAACTCCAAAAAGATTACTTACTTCCAAAGTTTCTGTCATACTCATTTTAAGAACTCTATTGGCCTTGTTGGTGAGAAGCCCAGAGTAAGATTTCATCTTGATACTTTCTCTACATGCAGATATAGCATTGTCAGTGAGAAAAGTCAAGAATGTGTCAAATACTTAGTTGAATGATACTTACTTAGACATAGATACCTTACCTCCAAAACAGATATAGAAATGGTTTTAGGAAAGCATAGTCTATTCATGATGAATTCATAATTGCTGAAATGCTTTTTATTCTGTTTTAAGCTTATATACTGACATAATTTCAGACCTACATAAAAGTTGCTAAAATAGTACAAACATACACCCTTCATCCAGATGCCATGAATGTTAATATTTCAACACATTTTCTCTGTCTATATGAATCATTTTAAACAAAAGACACAGGCTAAAACACAAGATGCTCCTAAGATGTGCAAACTATGACCACAAATATTGTCTCTTTCTCCCTTCACACAAACCTCCTGTGAGCCACACAGCCAGACATTGACAGTTTCCTAGTTGCACCTTTCCTCTTACATCAGGTGCATAGATCTGCCTCCCTCACTAGACACCTTACAACCTTGGAGAGCAGGAACTATTATTATTTATCTCTCAATCCTTAGCCTTCTGTTCCATGCCCAGCACATTGTAAAGGTACTCAGTGTGTGTGGAATAAATTTTTCCTTTTAAAGGGATGAGTTTGTCATTTTCGTTAGTTTGTTTGTTTTCATATTGGTTTGCCTCTGAAACAGATGTTCCCTTTTATCCACAAGTTCTTCCAGTAAATATAGATATGTAGGCATATAAAGCCATAGCTGAGACGTTTAGGTCCAGAATCTATGAGGATGGTGCCAGAGAATATGTGGGCATGGGAAACAATTCTCATTGAAGAAAGAGCAAGGGTTTTGATGATGTTCCAGAATCCTTTTTTTTTTTAAGGCAGTTCAACAGGATAGCAAATTATAAAAGTGTAGCAGATTATGATGTGTTTGAATACAGTAGTATTGCTGGTTAAGAGAAACCTGTAGGTTTGGCACATTCAACAGTGAGCTTTTAACCTAGTTAGTCAATACAGCTCGGATTACAGAATGAGAGCCAATTAGATTACACATGCAGATATTTGAATATTAAAATATTGGGTAAAAATAGTATGGATCTAGCTGATGAAATCATGGGCTAAAGAAGTGACTGGACCACAAATAGAAATGCCAGATTAAAAAAGAGATCTATCTATTCACTCTTTATTTTTTTAGGATGGAGTCTCACTCTGTTTCCCAGCCTGGAGTGCAGTGGTACAATCTCAGATCACAGCAACCTCTACCTCCTGGGTTCAAGCCATTCTTGTGCCTCAGCCTCCTGAGTAGCTGGGATTACAGGTCCCCGCCACCACGCCTGACCAATTTTTGTATTTTTAGTAGAGACAGCGTTTCACCATGTTGGCCAGGATGGTCTCAAACTCCTGACCTCAAGTGATCCACCTGCCTTGGCCTCCCAAACTGGGAATACAGGTGTGAGCTCCCATGCCTGGCCAGCCAGCCACTCTTTTAATAGACCTCTGTTATAATCATAACTTTCCATTATCTTTTGGAAAGTTTTTTTTATATTTGAGGAAATCCTCACCTTGTGATTCCTGTGTGTTGAAGTCTGAATTCAAATTACCAGCCTCCTTTACAGCAAGCAATATGGCTTACACTCCATGAATCAGATATATCTGTAACAGACTTAAATTTTGAAATAAATGAGAAAATGAAACAATCTTGGCATGAAGTTTCTACTTGTGCCAGCGCAGATAATAGCCAGGCCACTTGCAACCTTGAGTGCCTGATGCAGAAGTAGCATTGTGGCTGGCAGCAGTAATGGTAGAAGTAAAATCAAACTTTTGACATTTTAGTGCTTAGCAGGGGCAGCAGACCTGGTTTATTCTCAGGCCAATTCTGGGATTTTTTTTCTGTTTTACCATTTCTCCAGAAAGTATTCATTTTAGTTACCTAATACCTTTATTTTTACCTTTAAATCTGTTACAGTTAAAACAACCAAAGTAGATTCTTTGTAACTGCCTAATACACTTTTATAGATAATTCCCACTAAAAGGAGGAATGTAATCAACAATCAAGATTGAAGCTATCAAGAAATAGGAAGAGTTAATACCATCTTTAAGAAAAGCAAATACTGCAGAAACTTAAATGGAATCACAGAATTCTTAGGTAGCTCATATTTGGTTGATTCATTGGCTCTTAACTTGTGCTCACTTTGAATTCATAGTTGGCCCTTCATAGACTTCCCCAAGGCAGAATCAACTCTACAACACATGATTGGAAGTGGATGTTTTCTTGAGGATTTCAAGGACATATAAAGGGAGGTTGCATTCTACCGTCTTAAAATGTTACAATGTGTGTTACTGTTAAACATCCCTATTCCATTCCCAAAGTCCTTATCTGGGTGACAAAAAAGATAAGACAGTTGGATTCTAATATCAAGATCGTAAGAAAATTTTAACTACATTCCAAGAGCAGAGAGTGCCTTGAAAATACACTTCCCATGGAATAAGCACCACATACTTACAGGTTCCTTTCCTTTAAAAATGGGAAAATCTTTTAGAACTCATTATCAATCTTCAGGGAAATGGGGACATAGACATCAATAATTGTGGAGAAATGACAAAGGAGAAAGTAGAAATTGTTCTTCGCCTCAGTACATTGTTCTTCATCTCTTTGTTCTTTGTCTCTTTCAGTACGTTTCTGTGTGTGTGTGCACGTGTATGTGTGCGCTAAACAGGGTTAGAGAGGTTACATAGAAGCATTTAAGTGGCCATGGACCAGTGTGCTTTCTGTGAATTCACCTGAAAATTCTCCCAATTATTTAAATATTCCATGCTAATGGGCTTGCCCATCACAGCCCTCTGGAAGAGCGGACTCTGATCCTTTATAAGAGCCAGAGAGTGTCTCTTTTCTCTGGAGCTGACTGCCTCTATTTGTTTTCATTACTGGAAATGAAAACAAATGGAATCCCTGGGTGCCCTAGGCAGAAGGGATGCTACGCACCCACATTGCTGTTGCCTGAAAACTTCCAAGCTCATTCAGAAACTTGCCAAGAGAGGAGTGCTTCTGCCATGGCTCTCCCCTTTAGGGCCTTGGGATGCATTATTTTGAATTATAGCAGAAGAGGGGACTGTTAGCCAATCAAAATGCAGCACTAATACTAACTTACTTGCAACCAAACGAAAACTATGCAGAATCAGTCTCCTCAGATATCACCATTTCTAGGTGAATGCTGAATACTTGCTTCCTCAGCCTGAATTTAGCCACCATCCTCATACAACACTCAAGCTCTATTGCTGTCTTTGGAATTTTGCATAAACAAAGAATCTCATAAATAGTCGCAGTGATTTGTTGGAATTTGTGTTTACAAAAGTTTTTTCCTGATTTGCAAACTCAGGCTCGGATCTGCAGCATTGTAAAGCCGCTTGCCCTCAGCAGATGTTCTGCCTCTTGCTGGCTGTGTTATTGGCTGCACTCATTTGTCTCACTCTGCTATTCACTTCCATAACACAGCCTGGAAACGCTATTTCTCCTCTCCCCTGTACAATCCTGCCTACTAGTGACTTGTCCACTGCTTCACTCCTGAAACCACAGCTACTGAGCTCTGTATTGTCCTCTGTGTCGCAGTTTTTTCTGCTCCCATGGCTCTTCACAGTTGGACACTAAAAGCAGTGATGATAAAAGTCTTCATTTTTTCTCTTGACATCATCTCCCCATGCTTAAGCTTTTCTGTCGCAATGGGAGACAGCACCACTAGAAAACTTCAGTCAGCCAGCAAGGATGTCTTAGAGTAATATTTGACCCTTCCCTCGCTTTTGTTTCTTTAGTATTTAAAGTAGTCTCTATATGCTGCTGAAATGTGTTTAATCTTTATCATCTTATCCATTGTTGTAGTCAAATGCCTAGTTCTATCTCTAATCCAGCCTGTTGTAATAGTATCTTCACTGATCATCACATCTGGGGCTTTAATTCAACAAATGTTTACTGAGAAGTGAGGAAACATCTATTGAGAAGTTGCTTCTGGCTGTAGACTCCCTTTGTGTCCATATTCTCAAGACTCTGGAGAAGCGATTTTTTTGTTTCACAGAGACAAGTAACTCCTTTCTTGTTTTTCTCCAAAAAATTATGCCATTGGACCCCTCTTCTTGGAGAGGTACCTTTGGTCATCAAAGATGAAAATAATAAGAGTATGAGCATATTATTTAAAGAGGGGGTTATCTGAGACAAGTCGTAGCTCTGTGACAAGTCAACAATACCTAGGTGTCAGTGGACCCTAAGATAGTTTGCCTATGGTGAGTTGTGAAATTCGACAATGTGTTATAAATCAAGTGTTTTCCTTGATTAATAAACTGTCTCTTGTATTCTGTGCCAAACACTGTGTTGGAGGCTGTGGGACATACAAAGATGTGGAGATGAGATTTCTTCCTCTACTTACTTATTGCAAGTTCCCACTTTGACTAGGATCTCCACCCCTCTCTCCAGCAGCTACCTGCACAGGCAAGCCTACAGCAGCTGCAAGAAGGGGCAGAGAGTTAGGAGGGTCAGTGTGACACCACAAGCTACCCACTAAAGATATCAAGATCCAGTCTGATGTTCTGTGAGGTTCTGAACACCTTAGTGCCTCTCCATTGTCCTCACCTTCTATGCATCGAAGTAGTTTTCAAGCCCAGGTGCACATTAGAACTATTGGGAAACTTCATGTATATATATATATATAAATACATAATATAAATATAATTTATATTTTATATATTTTAATATATAAAATCTAAAATTGTTAAAATGATAAGTCTTATGTTGTGTATATCTTACAAGATAAAAAAAGTAGTGGGCCCTCTACCTTCAGGAGGTGAAGCATAACTTTCCACTCTAATTGTGGGCTGCACATTGTATGAATTTCCTCTAAAGTGTATAATATAGAAAGTGGGGTAGGTTTACAAGGAAGAAACCTGCTAAACCTCCGCTAAGTGATTAAGGACCTCAACAGTGATAAGATATGTTGATAACATGTGCCACTGAAATGTGATAAAAATGACACTTTACCCCTATGGTCTTTCTCTCCAAAATCTGTAGCTCAAATCTAATCATGAGAAAAACATCCAAAAAATCCCAATTGAAGGACAGTCTAGAAAATACCTAACTAGCAATCCTCTAAACTGTCAAGGTCATCAAAAGTAAGGAAAGTATGAGAAACTGTCACAATCAAGAGAAGCCTAAGGAGACATGACAACTAAATATAATGTAATATCCTGGATGGGATCCTGATACAGAAAAAGAGCATTATGTAAAAATCAAGAAAATCTTAATAAAGCATGGACATTAGTCAATAATAATGTATTAATATTGGTTCATAATTATCCCAGTGTCTCATACTAATTTAAGATGTTATAATAAGGGATAATAATAATAACCTGGCTGTGGGGTATATAGGAACTCTCTGCACTGTTTTTTCAATGATTCAATCAATCTAAAGCTGCTCTAAGAGAAAAAAGTTTATTAAATAAGTAGATATGCTTGGCTCTTACCCCAGGTAAATACAATCTACACCTTTGCATGTGGCGTCTAGGAAACTTTTATTATAAGCTCTCCAGGTGATTTTGATGCACAGTGAGTTTTAAAAACTACTGGTTCATCTGGCCTCGCCCCTGTGGTCAAGATTCTAATATACGCCTACTGTCTCATTTCACCTGCTTTTGCCTTCCTCGACTCTTACAGCTAGATTTATTGATGGGCCTCATTTCTTGACTCAGGTCCAGCTTGTTTTCTGGGTCAAATCTGAGCAGACCAAGAGATCCAGCTTATAATGGGGGTGAGCTCAGGCTAGGGCTCTCGACAGGTTTTTCCCATACCCTGCATAGACTTGAGACAGTGTTCAGTACTCCCTGGCTCCTCCCAGCCAGCAATGACCCAGTGTGTAGGAATGTGCTTTTATGTTATTTCTTCTCTGTGGTCTCTTTGGAGGAACTGTTCACATCAGGATTTCCTCTTGTGTAGGGGACTCATACCTCTTATGTGGAGACCCTACCTTTGCTAATTTTCTTACTTGAAGACTTTGTCCCCTCTCCTTTGTCACTGATTAGACACTGATGGGAGTAGAAAGAGCCTCCAAATGACTCTGCCTAAATCCTGTGTCACTGACTTTCAGTTTTCTGAAAGTTTTTTCTCTCATGCTTCATCTGCTAGGTTAGACCTCCCGAGCCCTGTGCCATGGACTACCCAACTTTCTATCTCAGGCTCTGCAGCCTCTGGGTAAGGTTCTCCAGTCCATACCCAAATGTTAGAAATGATCCTAGTTCAACTTCATCTTGCTGGCCCTCTTTTGCTCACCATAATACATTGATTCCACTCCCATTATGACAACAGCCCTTCTGCCAAGCCAAATTTCCCTTTCTCTTAACATTGAATTTGTACCTCTAATGAATCTGCCACCCTGGTATCCAAATACATCAGTCTGGGAACAACACTTCACATCTACTGCTCTTCACTAAAACTTCTTTCTTATCCCATACTTATCCCATTTGCTAGATTTCATCTATATATTCCCCTTGCTCTTTCTTTCTGCCATTACCTGTGGAATTTTTCCAGTTCTTCCTTGCTTCACCAATATCACCAGGCAAGTGAAGAAAATCTGAAACTTGAAAAACAGACAAAAACAAACAGAAAGAATTTAGAAGAAATGGACAATATAGGAAGTAGAAGAAAAGTTAAAAGAGAAATAAAAACCTATAACTATTATCCTAAAAGTGATAAGAGAAACTATTTCATCCATGAAACAAACAAAATGGTATATTAAAAACATAAAAATAAGAGACTGCTTAGAAGTTAAAATTTGATACAGAAAATTTAAAATATCATTAGAAAAGTTGTTTGGTTTTTGCTTGTGCTTTCTCTTCTAGGTAGGGACTTGATAGGTACTCTTGACTTCTTGCCTCTTTAAAATGAACAAATTAGGTAGAATCTTCTTTGGCTACTGCTCTTGGGTGTGTGAGGCTGCCCCGGAGTGCTTGACCAAGTACCTGGTCAGATAAATGAACCTAAGTTTACACTGCAGAGCCATTCATATATCTGTAGGATCACCTGAGTGGGGAAGGAGTCTCAAGATCAAGATTTAGGTTAAGGATCAGAAAGTTCCCTTTTAGCCTCAAGTTCAAATCAGATTTTTTTTTAATTCCAACTTTTATTTTAAGTTCAGAAGTATATGTGCAGGATGTGCAAGTTCATTACATAGACAAACATGTGCCATGGTGGTTTGCTGCACAGAGCCATCTCATCACCCAGGTATTAAACCCAGTATCCATTAGCTATTCTCCCTCCTCCCATCCCCTACCCTCTGACTGACCCATGTATGTTTTTCCCCACCATGTGTCCATATGTCTATGTGTTTTCATCATTTAGCTCTGTCTTATAAGTTAGAACACATTGATATGATTTGGCTGTGTCCCCACCCAAATCTCATCTTGAATTGTAGTTCCCATAATCCCCACGTGTTGTGGGAAGGAACGAGTGAGAGGTAATTGAATCATGAGGGCAGTTTCCTCCATGCTATTCTCATGATAGTAAGTTCTTACGAGATCTGATGGTTTCATAAGGGGCTTCCCCCTTCCCTTGGCTCTCATTGTTCTCTCTCTGGCCACCTTGTGAAGAGTGATGTGTTTCACCTTCCACCATGATTGTAAGTGTCCTGAGGCCTCCCAAGCCCTGTAGAATTGTGAGTCAATTAAGCTTCTTTCATTTATAAATTACTCAATCTCAGGTATGTCCTTAAAGCAGCATGAGAATGGACTAATCAATCTCAGGTATGTCCTAAGAGCAGCATGAGAATGGACTAATATATATGTGATATTTGGTTTTCTGTTCTTGTGTTAGTTTGTCAAGGATAATGGCCTCCAGCTCTACACATGTCCCTGGAAAGAATATGATCTCATTCCTTTTTATGACTGCACAGTATTCCATGGTGTATATGTACCACATTTTCTTTATCCAATCTATCATTGATGGGCATTTAGGTTGATTCTATGTCTTTGCTATTGTGAATAGTGCTGCAGTGAACATACATATGCATGTGTCTTATAATAGAATGATTTATATTCCTTTGGCTATATACCCAGTAATGGGATTGCTGGGTTGAATGGTATTTCTGCCTCTAGGTTTTTGAGGAATTGCCACACTGTCTTCCACAATAGTTGAACTAATTTACACTCCCACCAACAGTGTGAAAGCATTCCTTTTTCTCCACAACCTCACCAGCATTTGTTGTTTTTTGACTTTTTAATAGTAGCCATTTTGACGGTGTGATGATCTCTCATTGTGGTTTTGATTTGCATTTCTGTAATGATCAGTGATGTTAAGCATTTTTTTTATATGTTGTTGGCTGCATGTATACTTTCTCTTGAGAAGTGTTTATTCATGTCCTTTGCCCACTTTTTAATGAGGTTGCCAAATCAGATTCTTAAATACGGATTTTTACCTCTTAGCCCTGTATTTGGATATTTTGGGATCAACCATCAAGCTATTAATAAAGTCCTATGGGGCCCCATCTGATTTCTGACCTTTGTGTGTATGCTTGAACAGACTGAAGCTCAGATGAGAGAGGAATGAACAGTAACTTAAACTTATAACTTTACCCCTTCCCCTAGTAACTAGAAGGAAATGTCAAAAAACTAAGGCATGTGTCAAACATGTATGTTTGAGAAGCTTTTAGTGACCTAAAATAAAATTAAAAAATAATAAATTCCCAATGCTATATCAGGACCTTCTGGTGTCTCTGTAGTCTACCTCCTCAGAGGGTTTATATTATATACCTCCAACTCATTGCTCTTATTAACCAAAACAATAACAACAAAAATAATTGTTTTATAAAGTACTTACTTTGTTCCAGGCATTGTGCTAAGTAAGTTATAAATATTATTTCACTCAAAACATCATAAAAATTTTCCAAAAGGCACATACACTTGTTATTCTCATTTTGCAGACTCAAAAACTGAAGCACAGTCCACTACCGCAGTGTGGTGTAACATCACTCACAGAGAATTTCCCTAGACCCATGGTTTCCAAGATGAGAGGAGAAAATTGGAGGTGGACATTTTGTCTCCCCACCAGTCTGGGAATATTTATAGGAAGCCCACTATAATCCTTTACCACAAGAACTATTGGGAGTGGCAGGAGAATTGAACCACTAGGGGTGAATTGGGGACCAGAGAGGAGAGCTGATCACAGTGACTGGCACACAGATCTTGGCAACTTCTTTGAACTCTGGTTGGCAGAGTGCCATGTTGAAGAGACAGACCAGCACCATGACACTCCAGGGGTCACAATTCACTAGAGGGTGTAAATTCCTGGCCAGAGTTTCTATAAAGGTGCTCATACAGAGCCTATCTCTGATCTGGAAACAATCAAAAGGTCAAGATTAAGTTCTGATACCTGTTTAAATCCTTCCAAAACTGGAAAAAAATGGCAGGGCAGCAATATAGTTCTGGGGCAACATTTGCCTTATGATGCTCACTGTAAGTCTTCCCTAGACTGGGAAGCAAAAGAAGGACAACCAGTTAGTTCCAATGTACTGTTTAGTTCTGATGCTTACTGTAAGTTCTCCCCAGATTGAGAAGAATCAACAGGCCATCATTCATGTTCTGATGCTTATCAGTAAAGGTCTAACATCACCAAAGTACAACTGCATACACTAGAAGAGGTGGCTGTTTCTTCAAATGTGTAGGCATCAGTGTAAAGGCACAGAGATTATGAAAGCTCAGAAAACTATAACACTACCAAGAGAAGCCAACAAATTTCCAGGAATAGATCCAGAAGAACTGAAGATCTATGAGTTGTCAGGAAAAAAAAAATCAGATTGATCCTCTTGAAGAAATCCAGGGAATCATGAGAAAATACAGATATAGAACTAAATGAAATTTAGTTCTACAAAATACCTAGGATAAATTTAACCAAAGAAGTAAAAGATTTCTACAATGAAAACTATAAAACTCTGATGAAAGAAATCAAAAAGGATATCAACAAATGGAAAGATATCCCATGTTCATGGACTGAAAGAGTTAATATTATGAAAATGTCCATACTATACTAAGTGATCTACAGATTCAATGTAATTCATATCACAATAGCAATTATGTTCTTAATGGCATAGAAAAAAATAAAATGCTAAAATTTGGATGAAACCACACACACAAAAAACTCAAATAGACAAAGTGATGCTGAGCTAAAAGAACAAAGCTGAAGGCATCACACTACCAGACTTCAAAATATTCTACAAAGCTGTAGTAACCAAAATAAGATGGTATTAGCATAAAAAACTGGCATGTAGACCAATGGAACAGAATAGAAAACCCAGAAACAATTCCATGCATTTATAGCCAACTTTTTTTCAGCAAAGATATTAGAACATACATTGGAGAAAAGACAGTCTCTTCAATAAATTATAGTGGGAAAACTGGATATCCATATACAGAAAAATAAAAGTAGGCCCCTATCTCTCACCACATACAAAATTAAAAATGAATTAAAAATTAGATTTAAGACCTAAAACTATAAAACTACTTGAGAGAAAACATTGAGGAAAGTAGCCAGAACATTGGCCTAGGTGAATATTTTGGGGGTAAGACCTCAAAATCACAGATAGCAAAATAAAAATAGATCACTGGGATTGCATCAAACTAAAAAGCTTCTGCACAGCAAAGGAAACAATAAACAGAGTGAAGAAACGCCCTACAGAATAGCAGAAAATATTTGCAAACTATCCATCTGACAAATGATTAATAACCAGAATATAAAAGGAACTCAAATAACTCAATAGCAAAAAAAAAATCCAATTTGAAAATGGACAATAATCTGAATAGACATTTAACCAAAGAGGATATACAAATGGCCAACAGGTATATAGAAAATATGCTCAATATCACTAATTTTTCAGGAAAATGCAAATCAAAATCACAATGAGATAAAATCTCACCCCAGTCAAAATGGCTATTATCAGAAAGACAAAAAAAAAAAATGCTGGTCAAGATTCACGGAAAGGAAAATGCCAGTACACTGTTGGTGGGAATATAGATTACAACAGCTGCTAGGAGAAACAGTATAGAGGTTCCTTTAAAAACTAAAATTCTATATACCATACAATTCAGCAATCCCTGCCTGATATATATCCTAAAGAAAGGAAATCACCATATCAAAGAAAGTTCTCACTCATAAGTGAGAGCTAAAAAAGTTGATCTCATGTAAGTAGAGAGTACAATGGTAGTTACCAGAGGCTGGAAAGCATAGCACAGAGGAGGAATGAGGAAAGGTGGTATAATGAGTACAAAAATGCAGTTAGATAAAAAGAACAAGTTCTAGTACTTTAGCACCGTAGGGTGATAATTCTTAACAATAACTTGTTGTATATTTCAGAATAACTACAAGAGAAGATTTGGAATGTTCTCAACACAAATTAATAATAAATATTTGACATGATGGGTATCTCAATTACCCAGATTTGATCACTAGACATTGAATGCATGTATCAAAATGTCATTTGTACTCCATAAATATGTATAATTATTCTGTATCAATTAAAAAAAATTTTAAAAGGCACAGAAAGATCAAGTAGATTGTTCATGATCTGGTAAGAAAAGGGGTTTGGATTAGAATATAGGAAAACTGACTCTAAGCTATATTCTCATTCCTAAACTTTTTTATAGTGCTTTAGTGCAATATTAGTTCTTTGGCTATTCTCGCTCCTTTCCTTCTCTCTCTGGAAAGCTTGTACATTACTCAAATGCCAACCCAAATGTCATTTCTTCCATGAGACATTCCTCTCTCAGAATTTCTCTCCTCAGTATTCTCATCAATTTTTTAAAATATCCATACAACATAGGTAGGGTTCCCCAGAATCAGATCTAATATGAAGGATTTTGTGTGATTTATTAACTAAGTGGTCTCAGGAGAAACTGGTAAGGGAGTAGGGAAGTCAAATAGGGAGAAGGAAGAAGACAGGAACAGGGGAGATTTCAGGCGAAGCCCTACTCACAGCAGGAAAGCTCTAGACTATAAGTTAATCCTCAGAGTTTGTCTTGACCTAAGGCAGAGGAGCTAAAATTTCCCCTACACTTACCAGTCATTAGCTAAGCATCTAATTCCTGGAAGATCTAAACTTGCAGACATTTCAGGCTTTCGGTATGTCAAGACAAAGTGGCTTAATAGCCTGAGAGGAGTGCTCTCATAAGAACATGGAAGCTATAGGCTCTTAGAGGCAAAATCATTTAAGAAACTGAGGAGGGGCTCACAAAAATTTTAAAAGGAACACGAGGGCATCGGGGCAAAGCCCCAATAGTGTCTGGTAATCTCTGCAATAGAATTTACAGTATTACTACATCTGCACTAATCTTGATTTCAGTGTGTGCATCCTTTATTATACTACTTGATAACACCTCTTACATCTTTTAATTTGCACCTAACAAATGTTATTTTGATTTAATTCACCTTAATAATGAAGAGAGGCCATGACCAGACTGACTTGTGAGTTATCAATTCATTTCTTGGCTCCTCTGAAAATTATTTACTCTCTATCAGCTATGATTGGTCTCATTCTTGTTAAAATCCCCAAATATATCAACCTCTACTGAAAGTGCCCTTTTAAATCCCATGAGGATAAAGTTCAGAGGATTTATGTAAAGACCTCTGTCCAGGGCTATTTTCACCTTAATAGAGAACTCATTAATGAACAGCCAAGTTAGCCATTGTACTACCCTTCTAGAACCAAAGAAGTTTCTACCCTCTCAACACCATCCCTTCTCCCTTCTTAATTTCAATATTGAATAAAGAAAATTCAAGGATAACTTTGTAGCTGACTTAAGGTGAAGACAGTGAGTGAATTCACAATATCAAGATAGAGAGAAAGCTCTGCATGTTGAGTTGCTGCCATTACAATCATTGTTCTTGAAACAACCTGCTCACAGGCTCATAAAACCATTTCCTTTCAGTGCTTTCTCAAGGCTGGAAGATGACATTAGTGCAGAGCCATTTGGTTTCCACAGAATACATATAGCAAGAACTGCAACAAAGAGAAATCACTGAAATAACTTGTGCTATAAACATAAAGTAGAAGTAAGTGGTAGTCCTTTATCAAATTTCTACATAATAATGCCCAGTGTTATTGAATACATAACTGTGGGCCAGCTCATATGTGAGTGTTAGAGATGTCTTAGCTACTTTATCCATATAACTACACTTTGATGTGGGCCCTACTTTTTAGATGAGGAAACTAAGATCTTGGGGCTTGAACCATGTGATCAAAGTCAGATTTCCTAAAAATTATATAGTAGAAATCTGAGATTTGAGTACTGGAATAAATGACTGATATTAGCATCTGAACTCAGAACCTTGTTCCCTTCTAGTTTCCCACACAGAATCAGAACATGGGGGGTGGGGGGGAATCTTCAATCAAGCTCTCTCAATACATATAGAGCCTTTTTAATATCAATATCATCAAATCATTTTGAAAGTCTCACATTGAAGATAATGTTCCTTCCAATGAAACCTTAAATATGTATCCAGCACTCAACACAAATGTCTTAAATACCTCTTTACAATCCCTCATCATGTACAGCTTTGCTGAACTTAAATGAATTATAAATAGAATACTGTTGTACAAATATAATAGAAATAAGGATACAAGAAAAATACTTATCCTATTAGACAAAATGACATAGTGTCCATGTGCTTGAGAGCATTGGAACTGAGCAGTAATGTTAGCTTACAGTAACAATTGTGTAAATGGGCCTCTGTTCTAGAATACGTGCTTAGCCATTAATCCATATTTGTCTACACATAGACAACAATGCATATATAATTCTCTAATTCAGACATTTCATTACTTCAGCTTTATGTCTATTAATCCTATTTAATTGAACTTCTAATCAAATAGCTTTCAACAGAACTATTAAACTGCATGCTATTTTTTACTTACTTAAAGTAATGAATTATGGTATGTGTGGTTGTTGAGAGTAGACAGAGTTTTTAATTTTGTTTGTTATTTTAAATTTTGTTTCATTTTTTCTTAGGTTAAATTTAATCTTGCATACTTGTCTTTCTTATGGTACCAAGGTCCTACAAGGAAACAGAGGCATGCTTAAGTATGCAGGGAGAGTTTAATGAAAGGACAATTTACAGAGAGGTGGACATGATGTAAGGAAACCATTAAAAATGGCACAGTACCCAGGACTAGTAAACAGGGGCTGGGGCTATTATTTATTGCTAGCCCTTTTGTCCAAAGAGAGGGAGCCTTTATGAAGACCTAGAGATCTACAGGGTTGCATGGGATGGCTGCTAACAGGCCCCGCAGGAAGAAAGCTAAGAACATAAATACCCAACCTTACTCTTCTCCCTCCTTCCAATCTCCCACTACTGGCAGAGCCCAATGGGAAGCCAGAAGGCAAGGACGCCTGTTGATTATCCATCTCTTAGGGCACAAGGAAGAATGTTGACACACTCACTAAACAAAGCATCCCTGCAGTGTGTGGATTTCCTTCATCACTGCATCCTCTAGACACAGCAGGAATTTAGCTAAAGTGGTATGAAGGAGTAATTCCTCTTACTGTTAGAAAAGAGAACATCAGTGTAATCTGTGGAAAATTAGATTATAGAAAGAACAGAACCAGAGGTTTTGTGTTGTTCCTAAGAATACCAATCAGATTTATCTCAAAACCACTGAGTTGATGGTTTTTTCAAAATAAGAAAATGATGAGCCTACTCAGCAGCATTTCTATCTTCTGAGTTACATTTAGAATCATAAAGTAAGTTTATTTATTGAAATTAATTTTTCCCTTCATTTGTTCTGACTTAAGTGCCCACCTTTTAAAACTATGCAACAAATTTAAGTCTTATTTTAGAACTTGGATTTTGCATTTTCCTTCTTTTCACAGTTTTCTTTCTACTTCTCTGTCTTTTCCTCTTCCCTTTTTCCTTTTTTCTTTCTCATGTAATAGTTGAGGTCCTGGAGATAGACAATAACCTATTTGGGAGAAAATCCAGTGAATAAAAAGCCACTTGCTTATTTCATTCTGGTTCCGTTAAGTGATTACCTCTGTAGTGTGATGTTAATGCCTTTCCCTCTTTTTTTTTTTAACTGAGATCTATATAATCTCAGCACCCCCAGTCCACCAAGTTCTTCTCTCACAGAAGCCATGCAGAAACCAATGAGAATGCTCACCTGGTTACAATTCACATCCTATACACAAATTACCTGATACTGGAGAAGGGTTCTAGTGGCCTGTGGTACAATTTGCCTTCAGGTCTTTTGTCTGCTTCAGGGCTATGTAAGAAAGGTACATTTGCTATCCCTTCACCACATAATGTGTTGCTTATTTTTTATCACTAACTCCCACATCCTCTTTACTGAGTTCTGCAAATAGTCCTTGCTCTAACCACCCTTTTCCTGTTTTTGTATGTCAAAACTCATTTAATAAGTACCCACTGGATATGCAGTGTGTCAGCCATCAACAAAACCTCCTCTTGACCTATACCCCTTTAAGCTAGCAGTGCTTTCTTGTTGCTTAGAGTCTCCCATTTCACTTTATCTCCCCTGTACTTGCTAGAAAGCTCTATCTCTCCTGCCTACAAAATTGTTTTCTCACTCCCTTTGATGCTAGCTCATATTTTAACCTTGCTTAATTTTTATCTCCCCTTAACATGCATACCTCACACACACACACACACACACACACACACACACACACACACACACACACATGCACACATGCATACAAACTGAGTTTCTAGTAACTATGATGTTAGCTGTGTTTTATACTGATGGAACTTTCTTGTCTGCCCTCTGAACCCTGCAACCAAACTTAGTTTCTAGAATTTTCTTTGGCACATATTGTGTTTTAATGACAGAATTAGGCATCAAGTCCTCTGTCCCATGAAAACAACCCACAAGAGACAGTGCTGACCTCAAAAATAAATATTATAGACAAACTATCAGTAAAAACAAATTTTTAACTTTGTAACTTAAGCATTTGTATTCCTAAGGACAATCATGGCTTGTTTGACCAGGACAGGGAAGACAATTATATCCTCTCCTCCAGGTATGGAATAATGGCTTCATGAGGGAAATAGGGTAAACTTCTGGTTGTTGAAAACATCAAGCCGATATACTCACTCTGTGAACAGACTGATTTAATTCAGCCCATTATCATACTAACAGAACTAATTAGTGAGAAATGGAAATGTGAATTTAGTTTTTAGTTTAGTCCTCTCTCTGGCTTCTGAGGTCCCTTGTTGTGGATTCTTGGTGTAGTTTGTTTAAAAATGAGGTATATTCATTTTTTTAGAGAAAGTACATGATTATATTTCACTTAATAAACAAGAGTAAGTCATGGTAAAGATGGACAGAGTACATAGTTTTATGAATTGGAAAGTTCTTTGCCATGAAAAATGTCCTTTTGAGGCTATGGAATGCCTCGTTTGCAGATGAGCACAAGCAGTTCTTTCACTAAGTTGGTACCAATGCCAAAAAAGAAGAGTACAGTTTGCAAAAAGAATATAGAATATATCAAACATGAGCCATGTATTAGGTTGTTCTTTCATTATTATAAAAAATAATACTTAAGGCTGGGTATGAAGAAAAGACGTTTAATTGGCTCACAGTTCTGCAGGCTGTACAAGAAGCATGGCACTAGCTAGCATCTGCTTCTGGCGAGGATCTCAAAAAGCTTGCAATCCTGGCAGAAGGTGAATGGGAGCAGGTGTATCACATGACAAGAGCGAGAGGCAGGGGGAGCTGCTACACGCTTTTAAACAATCAGATCTGATGTTAACCCAGCAAGAACTCACTCATCATCAAGGGTGCTAAGCCATTCATGAGGGATCCACCCCCATAATCTAAACACCTCCCACCAGGGTCCACCTCCAACATTAGGGATTATATTTCAACAAGAACTTTGGAAGAGACAAACATCCAAACTGTATTATTCTTCCCCTGGTCCCCCAAATCTCATGTCCTTCTCATATGGCAAAATACAATCATCTTTTCCCAACACTCTCCAAAAGCCTTAACTTGTTCCAACATCAAGTTCAAAGTCTTAAGTCTCATCTGAGACTCATCTCCTTCCAACTATGAGCCTGTAGAATCAAAAGAAGTTATTTACTTCCAAAATACAATGGTGGTACAGGCATTTGGTAAACATCTTTGTTCCAAAAGAGAGAAAAGGGCTATAAGCTTCACATAACTCTGAAACCCAGAGGAGCCAGGATGTGAGGAGCAGTGTCCTGAGGCTGAGCAGGGCAGCAGCACCCTGGGCCTGGCTTTGAAACCATCCCTTCCTCCTTGGCTTCTGGGCCTGTGATGAGAGGGGAGGCCTGGAAGTTCTCTGAAATGCCTTCAAGGCTTTTTTTCCCATTGTCTTGGGTATTAGCACTTGACTCCATATTTGTCATGCTAATCTGTTTAGCAAGTGGTTGCTCTGCAGCCCTCTTGAATTCTTCCCATCAAAGTGAACCCTTCTTCCTCTACCCACATGGCCAGGCTGTGAATTTTCCACATTTTTACTCTGCTTTCCTTTTAAATACAAGTTCCAACTTTAAGTCATTCCTTTTTTTATGCATCTGTTTATGGGCTGTTAGAAGCAGCCATGGTAACTCTTT
Organism: Cheracebus regulus; assembly: GCA_963574635.1. Classification (NCBI taxonomy): domain Eukaryota; kingdom Metazoa; phylum Chordata; class Mammalia; order Primates; family Pitheciidae; genus Cheracebus; species Cheracebus regulus. Next base: position 52,741 of record CAUYQU010060401.1, read on the forward strand.
TTTTTTTTTTTTTTTTTTTTGAGACAAGTTCTTGCTCTGTTACTAATAATGAAGTTCAGTGGTGCAATCACAGCTCTCTGCGGCCTCAAACTCCTGGGCTCAAGCAATCTTCCCACCCCAGCCTTCTAAGTAGCTGGAGCTACAGGCATGTGCCATCGCACCCAGCTATTTATTTTTATTTTTGTATAAATGGGGTCTCCCTATGATGCCTAGGCTGGTCTTGAACTCCTGGCCTCACGTGATGCTCTCACTTTGGCCTCTCAAATTGCTGGGATTATAGGTGTGAGTCAGCATGCCCAGCAGGCCAACTGTTGAATGCTTTGCTGCTTAGAAATTTCTTCTGCCGGATACCCCAAGTCATCATTCTTAAGTTAAAACTTCCACAGATCCCTAAGACTTGAACATAATGCAGTCAAAAGTTTTTTTTGCTAAGTCATAACAAGGACGACCTTCACTTCTAATAACTTCCTCATTTCCATCTGAGACCTTATCAGCCTGGACTTCACTGTCCATATTTCTATCAGCATTTTGTTTGTAACTGTCAGAGGCATTTGAAACAGGGTAACTTCATCTTGAATAGGGGATGGGTAAAATGAGGCTGAGATCTACTGGGCTGCATTCCCAGGAGGTTAAGGCATTCTAAGTCACAGGGTGAGATAGGAGGTTGGCACATGATACAGGTCATAAAGACTTTACTAATAAAAACAGGCTCCAGTAAAGAAGCTGGCCAAAACCCACCATCAAAATGGAGATGGTGATGAGTGACTTCTGGTCATCCTCACTGCTATGCTCCCACCAGTGCCATGACAGTTTACAAATGCCATGGCAACATCAGGAAGATACCCTATATGGTCTAAAAAGGGGAGGCATGAATACTCTACACCTTGTTTAGCACATCATCAAGAAATAACCATAAAAATGGGCAACCACCAGCCCTAGAGGCTGCTTTGCATATGGAGTAGCCATTCTTTTACTTTCTTAATAAATTTGCTTTCACTTTTACTCTATGGACTCGCCCTGAATTCTTTCTTGTGCAAGATCCTCCCTTGGGGTCTGGATCTGGACCCCTTTCTGGTAACACAACAATTTAATCAGTGTCTAAGAAATTCCAAACTTTCCCTTATCTTTCTCTCTTTTTCTGAGCCCTCCAAATTCTTCCAACCTCTGCCTAGTATCCAGTTGCAAAGCAGTTTCCACATTTTTAGATGTCTTTTTTATAGCAGTGCCCCACTACTCAGTACCAATTTTCTGTATTAGGCCATTCTTGTATTGCTATAAAGAAATACTTAAGATTGGGTAATTTATAAAGAAAAAAAGTTTAATTGGTCCGTGGTTCTGCAGGCTGTACAGAAAGCATGGCACCAAAATCTACTTCTGGTGAGGGCCTCAGGAAGCTTACAATCATGGAGGAAAGCAAAGAGGGAGCCAGTGTGTCATATGGAAAGAGCAGGAGCAATAGGCCAGACATGATGGCTTACACCTGTAATCCCAGCACAACATGGTGAGACTCCATTTCTACAGAAAAATAAAAAATTAGCTGAGTGTGGTGGTGTGCACCTATGGTCCCATCTACTTGAGAGGCTGAGGTGGGAGAATTGCTTGAGCCCAGGAGGTCAAGGCTACAGTGAACCACGATCACACCATTATACTCCAGCCTGGGTGACAGAGTGAGACCCTGCCTCAAAAAAAAAAAAAGTGGGAGCAAAAGAGAGGGAGGCAGGAGATGCCATACTCTTAACTAGATATCATGTGAACTAACAAAGCAAAAACTCATTCATCACCACAAGGATGATTCTAGCCCATTCCTGAGGGATCTACTCCCATGACCCAAATACCTTCCACTGGGCCCCACTTCCAACATTGAGAATTACATTTTGACATTAGATTTGGAGCTGACAAACATCCAAACTATATCAAATGTTTATGTTGGGAAGAGATGAAGTATAAGCAAATTAAAAGGACATCATTGAAACTAAACATATTTATTTAAAAGATTCAAAACAATTATTTTCTCATACAAATACTCCCACTCTACCAGAGCTCTGGGCATTTGATTCTAAAATCAACATTATTATTTTCATGATTACTTATCATTAATTGTGCACCTATCATGAAATTGGCTCTTCTATTCAGTAGGTGGGTATTTAATTCTGTATGCTTCAGAGCTCTTATCTGTAAAATGGAGATCAAAATAATATGCATCTTGTAAGGTTGTTGTAAGAACAAATAAGCTAATATATACAAAATGCTTGTGACTGCGCCTGATCCTTACTGTTCCCAATAGCAGGTATTATTTGAATCACTGTTATTATCACTTTGCTTTCTTTCAGTTCATCTGTGAAGATTAAATTAGCTATTATTATTATTCTAGTTTTACAGATGAGAGAAGTGAAGTCCAGAGAAGTTAAACAACTTTCTCAAGGAAATACAAGTAGTGAGTGTAGAAGTCTGTCCGAAGAGTGTGTTACAAAGGAGACTGTGATCTGAATTTCATTAATATTGATCTAAAGGAAAACTTATTGTTTTAACTATGTTGAACACAGACTGTTTTGGTGCATTTATTCAGTGACATTTTCATTACAAAAAGATTTTTGCCTCCAGGTTTCCTTGGCCCCATTTCTTTTCCCTTTCTTCCATCCCAGGCCTTCCCTCAGTAAGTACAGATTGCAGGATGGAAGAGAAGAGGGAAAGGTGGAAAACAAGCAGCAGAATCAGTCTGGAGGAGGGTGTGATGCTCTTTGCTCATTTATACTCAGAACTCAAATGCTCAACTCAGCTTCAGCAACAATTCATCTTGTAAATCAATTTGGCAGGGCATCAGCTTTAAAATCCATTACATTGAATCAGGAGTGGAGTTTGCAGCTAATTTGCCGACAGGGAACCCTTACACAGCAGTGACCTTTTAAACTAGCATAAACCAGTGTTCTTGCTCGCCTCTGCTTCTCTCCATGCCACTGAGTCAGTTTTGTTCCTGCCTGTTTCTTCATGTGGAAAGAAGAGTTGAAATGTTTACTCTCATTCTCCTTAACAAAATAGATATTAGCAGAATGATGACATTGTTTCTTACTCTAGATTATCTCTTCAACTTTTACTTACCGCAACAGCTATCACCAAATCATTTTCTTAATAGGAAGAAGCTTAATAACTATTTTTTAAATGCTTCCTTATTTATCAGTTACTTAAAATATGGCTTCCCACCACCAAAACTTGACAGAAATTGTTTCCTGGAAAACCACCCATGATACCCTAATTACCTGAAACTTATTTTTCTTTTATTCTTTGGCAGTGCTTTTCCCGCATTTGACATATGGACTACCAATCTTTTCTTCTTGAAAATCTCTATTTCCTTTTTTTCCACAGCATTAATCTATTCTGGTTATTCTCCCATCTGAAGACTGCTCAATATCAAGCTCTTCAGCATCTTGTAGATAATCCATGAGCGTATTTCATTAACTTCCACGGTAGACAGGATATTGACCATCCTACATAGGTCCATGTCCTAATTCCTGGAATCTGCAAATTTTGCATGGTAAAAGGGAATTTGCAGGTGTGATTATGTTAAGGATCTTGAGATGGTGAGATATTCCTTTATTATCCAGGTGGGTTAAATGTAATCAGAAAGATATTTATTAAAGAGAAGCAAGAGAGTTGGAGTCATAGCAGGAGATATAATTTTGAAGCAGAGGTGAAAGAGGAGCGAAAGATTAGATTGCTTGTTTTGAAGATGGTGGAAAGCGCCATAGCCAAGTAAAGTGGACAATCTCTGGAAGGTGGAAAAGGCAAAGAAATAGATTTTCCCCTAGAGACTCCCAAGGGAATACAGCCCTGCTACATCTTGACTTTAGGACTTCTGACTTCCCACACTCCCAGATGATAAATTTGTGTTATTTGGAACCACTAAGTTTGTGGTGATTTGTTACAGGAGCAATAGGAAACCAATAAAACTGTCTTTTTCAGTTCTTTAGTTCTCTCTGGGAAAATTCTTCCAAATTCCAGGATTGACAATTATCTTCTAGACATTTCTACCTGGATACTTCAGCAGCATCTCAAACACAACTAGTCCAACATTAAAATTATTGTCTTTCTCCAAACATCTATCCCTCAGTGGACTTTTACAACTGCATTCATTCATTTATTGATTGATTGTTTCATTAATGTATTTATTCACAAACTAATATGTTTATGAGTGCCTAAATGCTGATACTTCTGAGACTCTCATAATGCAAGTGTGAACAAAATAGAAAGTTTCAGCCCTGATGGGGATGATATTCTAGAGAAGATATACACAAAACCAGGAAAAAGAAACCAACAAATAAAATAGTTCCAGCTAGTGAAAGTTTTATGAATACTATCAAGCAAGGTAATGGAATAGAGAGTAACATGATGTAGGACAGGTGGGTGGTGGCTATTTTAAATAGAATGGTCAGAGAATGTCTATCTGAGAAGGTGATATTTGAGCAGAGATCTAATTAAAGAGAAGAAGTAGGGATGAGAGTATATAGAGGAGTAGCATTGCAGAAATAAAGTACAACAAGTAGAAAGGCCTTGAGATAGGAATGAATTTGGATCATTTATGTTCAACTGATTACAAGAAGATAGGAGTAGATTGGGCAAAGTGGGGAGGGGTAAAAAATGGGATCAGAAAGATAGGCAGACTTTTTTGGGTCATAGTCATAACTTTGATTGTTATCTAAATGTGATAGAAAACCACTAGACAATTTTGAACAGGGGAGTGAAGTAATCACTGTGGCTTCTTTATAAAGAACAAAATAAAGAGAGAAAGAGGAAGCTCTGATGATGGGGATGATCCTCTAAAGAGGGGATAATTTCCATAGCAAAAATATCAGGTGGTACAGAGGAGGAGGTTTACAGTATAAATTTAGTTTTTATTATTATTTGTTACTTTTTACAGATGGCATAGAGAGAATATCAATTCTTAGGAGAGGTTGTAGATTTGGTAATAATAAAAAGGAGTTTGAATATGATGAAGGATTGGAAAAAAGAAAAGAAGGCAGGAAATAGACATCTCGACTAGTAGCACAGCAACTTTACCAGTAAGACAAGGCACATTTGCTAGGCAACAGTGATGAAGGCCCATTTAGATATTGGTTAGGAATTCTGATAGGATTTAAGAATAGTTGAAATGAGGGTAATAAATTTATGAGCTAGAAACACAGAAGACTGTGGTCATGATGTTTGAGTTCAGATTAAGGATATTTTCCAATATGAATGAGGCTCAGCAAATAGAAGTACAGTATACAATGACTGCTAAAATAATAAACTAGGCATTGTGAGGTCTGGGGCAATGCAATTCAAAGACCTGTGGCTTTTGATGGAGAATGAAGGTAAAATGATCTGGAAGTGACCAGGACACCTACCTTACCATGAGGTCTTATAAGTAGCACATAAGAGGGTTGCAGAAAAAAAAACATTATTGTCCTTAGGAAATAGCCAGATTATAAATAAAACAAGAAGGTGAAGGGAATATTAAGAGATAAGGTAAAGGAAACAGGGGATTTTGCTGATGACAGACCTTGACTTTCAGAGAATGTGGAACTGAGGATCAGGGAAGTATGAGAGATGATATCAGACTTGCACGTGCTTGTATGTGGATGGAAAGAAAGTCTAGATGATGATGGGTGACATGGGAGATTTAGATTTCTGGTAGCAACTGATGAAAGCACACATGGGAGGGAGGTTTATGGAACAGGAATGAAAAAGAATTAGTCTTATAATCTCTTAGAAGAAGACGGGGTGTCAGTTCTATTGAGAGTGACAGTTGCTATCAATGGCCTTCACAATATTGAGTTTTGTTGTAAATAGTGTCTTGCTGGAGCACTCTGAGCCCTGTGGACTTATTTTACAGTGGACGATGAGTCCACTAGAAACAGGTGCTTGTTAGGCCTGTCTTGAATCTGGTTGAGAGTGACGGTGTTCTGGCCAAGGGGTAAAGGTGATCTTACTATGTCTTTTTGCCCAGATTTCCTTTTTGAGTCCTAGGCCTCCATGTCCCACTCTCTGCTCCACTTCTTCATTTCAGTGGCTCAAAAATATCTTAAATTCAACAAGTTCAACACAGCACTGATAACCTCCAAACTCTATACTCCAAATTTAATCATCTTTCAGTGTCCCCTCACATATGGGACAGTACAAACCAAAATTAAAGAGTCATCCTTGACATTTCTTTCTCCTTAACCACCATATTATATCTACTCTGGAGGAAAGTAGAGCAAGATGGCTGAATAAAAACCTCTGCTGATCGTCCTCCCCATAGGAACACCAAATTGAACAACTATCCACACATAAAAGCACCTTCATAAGAACCAAAAATCAGGTGAGTGATCACAATACCTGGTTTTAACTTCCTATCACGGAAGGAGTCATGGAAGAGGGTAAGAAAGACAGTCTTGAGTTGCCAACGCCACCCCTCCCCCATAACCTGGCAGTAGCTATGTGGCACAAAGAGAGAATCCGTGTACTTGGGGGAAGGAGAGCACAGTGATTGTGGGACTTTGCATTGAGACTCAGCACTGCCCTGTCACAGTGGAAAGCAATACTAGGAAACAGTCAGCCAGTACACATAGAGGGAATATTTAGACAAGCCCTAGACAGAGAGGAATTGCCCATCCCAGCCATCAGAACCTGAGTTCTGGAAAGCCTTGTGACTCCAGGTTAAAGTGCTCTGAGGTTCTAAATAAACTTGAAAGGGAGTCTAAGCCACAAGAATTGCTATTCCTAGACAAGTCCTTGTGTTATGCTGGGCTCAGAGCCAGTGGACATGCGGGGCACACCACCGAGTGAGACACCATCGGGGTGGCCAAGGGAGTGCTTGAGCCACTCCTCCCCCAACCCCAGGTAACGCAGCTCACAGTTCTGGGAAGGACTCCTTCCCTCAATTTGAAGAGAGGAGAGGAAAGAGTAAAGAGGACTTCATCTTGCAACTTGGATACCAGATCAGCCACAGTAGGATAAGGCACCAGGCAGAGTCCCAAGACCCCCATTTTAGGTCCTAGCACTCTGAAGACATTTATAGACACATTTGTGGGCCAGAAGGGAACCTGCTTCCTTGAAGGGAAGGCCTTAGTCCTGACATAAATCATTGTTTGTTGACTGAAGAACCCTTGGGCCCCGAATAATCCACAGCAGTGGCATCCAGGGAATACTCACTATGGACCTTGGGTAAGACTCAGAGATGTGTTGGCTTTAAGTGCGACCCAGCACATTTCTTGTTGTGGTGGCAATGGAGAGGGACTCCGTCTGCTTGAGAAAAGGAGACAGAAGAGTAAGGGGAGTTTGTCTTATTGCTGAGGTACCAGCTTAGTCACAGTGGGGTATAGCAACAAGCAGCCTCCTGAGGCCCCAGATTCCAGGACTTGGCTCTTGCATAGCATCTGAAGCTGCCCTGGGCCAGAGGGGAGCACACTGCTCTGAAAGAAGAGTTACAAACCTGGCAGCATTCACCACTAGCTGACTAAAGAGCCCTTGTGCCTTGAATGAACATCAGCAGTAGCAGACAGTATACAATCTGTGCCTGAGGTGACAGTAGCCATGGGGAGAAATTCCTCAATTTGTGGAAGGGGAGGGAAGAGTAAGAAAGATTTTATCTTGTGGCTTGGGTGCCAGCTCAGCCACAGTAGAATAGAGCATCAGGTAGATTCCTAACATTTCCAACCCCGGGCACTGGCCCTGGATGACATCTCTGGACCAACCTGGGATTATGAGGAACTCACTACCCAGAAGAGAAGGACACAAGCTTGGACAGCTTTTCCACCTATTGATTATAGGGCCCTAGGGCCTTCAACGAACATTGGCAGTAGCCAGGCATTGGTACCGTGGACCTTGGGTGAGACCCAGTGCTGTGCTGGCTTCAGGACTGACCCAGCACAGTCCCAGTAGTGGTGGCCACAGGGGTCCTTGTGTCATCCCTCCCCCAGCTCTGGGCAGCTCATCATGGAGAGAGAGAGATTTGGGAGACAGTAGGGGAAGAGAGAAAGTAAGGGAAGACAATGAGAATCTCTCCATAATGATCCAGAGAATCCTTCCAGATCTTATTCAAGACCGCTAAGGCAGTACCTCTACCAGTCTGCAAGAGCCACAGTGTTACTGGACTTGGGATGTCCCCTAATGCCAATATGGCTACAGCAACCAACAAGTTAGATCACAACACCCAAGTCCCTTCAAATACCTGAAAACCTTCCCAAGAAGGATGGGTAAAAGCAAGCCCAGACTGCAAAGACCAAAATGAGTATTTAACTCTTCAATGCTGAGACACCAATGAACATACACAGGCATCAAGACCATCCAGGAACATGATCATCTAGGAAACATGACAAAACAAACTATATAAGACTCCAGGGAACAATCATAGAGAGTCAGATACATCACTTTTCAGACAAAGAATTCAAAATAGCTGTTTTGAGGAAATTCAACAAAATTCAGGATAACATAGAGAAGGAATTCAGAATCCTATAAAATAAATTAAACAATGAGATTGAAATAATTAAAAAGATTCAAACATATTGCTGAGTTGAAAAATGCAATTGACATAGATATTGCAGAGTTGGAAAACATAATTGACATGCTGAAGAATGCATCAGAATCTCTTAACAACAGAATTGTTCAAGCAGAGGAAAGAATTAATGAC